>VWYN01015194.1:11092-89854 GCA_013400075.1 Hippolais icterina | reverse complement strand
CGCCTCGGGCCCATCGTCCCGCCCGCCGCTTCCGCCCGACCGCGACGCGCCCCTTCCGCCCGCTCCCGGCGTCATCGGGGCGCGCCGCGCTCCGCCCCGGAGTACCGAGCCCCGCTCCGGGGGTACCGGGCTCTGCTCCGCCCCGCGTAAAGACCTGCAGAAAGACGCGGTAAACGCTGTCAGGCCTCGCCGAGTGGGTCCGACCGTGGCGCTAGCCGGCGTGCCCAGGGCGCTGCCCTAAATAAAGAATCCCGAGGCGGGTTCTAATTAAAGAGGCCCCTCCTGGAGTGTGGTCGCACGCACTGAGCCCGTGGCAGAGGAGCTGGGGGGTGAGCGGTATCGCCGCCGGAACACGCCTGAGGGCGGCACTGGCTCGTGTGTCTGGGCAGTGTCACGGAGCCAGCACGGCCCGTGCCCAGCCGGAGGCACACAGCTCCTTGGCTCTTGCAGGAGAACACAATGTGGTTTTCATCTGCATTTGTCTAATTTGCAAATCAGCTGTGAATCTTCACAAGCATTTAATGACAGCCGTGTTCAGCTGCAGCTAACGGGGTGCATCTCGCTGCCTGAGAATGAAACTGGTCCCACATGTCTGGTCTCTGCTGGGTTTAGGACCAGTGTGAGGCTGACGAGGCGGTGGCAGGATTTCGCAAGGGCACCTGCCAGCATACAAGTGCTGACAGCCTGTGTGACACTGCCGGCATAGCCTTTACCCCAGCCCCGTCATCCAGCACACCTAGCCTGGCGCACGTTGTGTACCCCAGCCCTGTCACCACATCTGAACTGGCACAGCCGTGTACCTGGCCTCGCTCTGTCAGAGGTTTTGGGTCGACTCCTGCTGCCCCACAGCGGGCGCAGCCACAGTGGCTGCAACTTATTTGCTCCGTCCTCGCCACCACGGTGGGGAAGGTCTGCTGCCCGTCCGGGGTGCTACGCCCGCAACCCGCGGGCCTCCCCCGGACTCGTGAAGAGTGCGGGCGTACTCCGGCCAAAGGCGCCCACGCGGGGATCTTCCAGCACTTATCGGAGCCATGCCCCGGCGCTGCCCCGGGCAGGCCAGGTCTGGGGAGCGGTCCTGCCGGACCAGGAGAGAGGAATGGGCCCAGGGATCCGACCTGAGCCAAGCCGAGTGGATCCGAGACGAACCGAGACGAACCCGTTGCGAGGCGACCCGAGACGAACCGAATCCAAGGCGAACGCAGCCAAAGGCGGAGCGGTCCGATCCCCGGGGGGCGCGCTCGGCGGGCTCGGAGAGTCTCGGTTCGGTTCGGGCTCGGCTGTGCTCTGGCTGGGCTGGGCCGGACGGGACTGGACTGGGCTCGGCTGGGCTCGGCTGGGCTCGACTCCGCAGTGGCGNCCCTCCGGCAGCGGCGGCCGGCAGGATGCTGCCTTCGCAGGAAGCCTCCAAGCTGTACCATGACAACTACGTGCGGAACTCGCGCGCCATCGGCGTGCTCTGGGCCATCTTCACTATCTGCTTCGCCATCATCAACGTGGTGGTCTTCATCCAGCCCTACTGGGTGGGCGACAGCGTTAACACGCCCAAGCCCGGGTACTTCGGGCTGTTCCACTACTGTGTGGGCAGCGGGCTGGCAGGCCGGGAGCTGTCGTGCCGCGGCTCCTTCACCGACTTCAGCACCATCCCCTCGGGCGCCTTTCAGGCGGCCGCGTTCTTCGTGCTGCTCTCCATGGTGCTGACGCTGGGCTGCATCACCTGCTTCGCCCTGTTCTTCTTCTGCAACACCGCCACCGTCTACAAGATCTGCGCCTGGATGCAGCTGCTGGCAGGTACACACCGGCACCGGGAACCACGGGCACTGAGAATACCGGCCTGCCCCGGGCCTTGGGGCGGGGGACGGGTGGAGAGAATGTGGGCAGCACTGAGCGTGCGGCACCCCAGGAGCCCCTGGCAGTGGTAGTGGGGTCCTCACCAAGGTTGCTCAAGGAAGCTGGGCTGAGTCCAAACACTGCAGGGCCATGGTTCCAGGATCCAGCCCTGCAGTTTCTTGAGACACCCAGACCAGGTGCTAGTGCTGACAGGTTAGCAGCAATGGGCACCATTTTGGGACACTGGCACCTAGGCCTCCCTGGTATCCCCTGGCTACAAGGAACACAAGGAATGCTTAGGAAAGCTGGGCTGGGTACAGGTACTGTGTATCCATAGGGCATCCCAGCCAGAAGCTGGCCCTAGGACGTCCCAGGACTTCCTGAGACAAGCAGGCCAGGCACTGGCACTGACAGAGCACCACAAACAGGTGCTGGCACTAGGCACTGGCACCTGGATCTCCCCAGGCGGAAGCTGGCCACAGGGAACATTGAGATTGCTCAAGGAAGCTGGACAGGTACAAGCATTGTAGGGCCATGGGTCTTCTCAGCCAAGAAATGTCCTCAGGACACTCTAGGGCTTCCTTGGACGTCCAGACCAGGCACTGGCACCAGTAATGGTGAGACCTGCTCGGGGGATTCCCCAGGCAAGGCCTGACCCCAGGGAAACATATAGCTTCCTGGGACACAGCTGGAGGGAGAGCTGGATCAGGAACCCACCTCAGGTGACCCCAAAATAGGCAGTGACTCTGGGATGCCTGAATAGTCTGGAGCACCTCAGGACATCCTGGGCTAGGGATCCACCTTGGGGCACCTCAGTACACCCCAGTCAAGGACCAGCATTGGGACACCCTTCAACAGGGTCTGTTGCACAGAGGCAAGGATCAAGAGCGAGATGGCCTAGGACACACTGGATCAGCCCCCTGAATCCCTGGGGATTCAGACACCCCAGCACACTCCATATCAGGGACTAGCCTCCCTGTCAGCCCCAGAGACATGAGATTGTCCCCGAGAGATACTCACTTTAGGGGAACACTCAGCACCCAAAGGGACCCCACCACTGGAAGAAGCCCATGCATGGATTCCCCATCCCTGTAAAAGCACCCTTCAGCTCCACCTTAAAGACAGACTGTACCCAGGCCCCCTCTCTTTTGCATCATGAAAGGTCTGTGAGGACAGACCTCTCCCAGCTCTGTCCAGTGCTTCTCATAGAGGAACACCATACATTTACTGTGATGTTTCCCTAGACATGACCACTCAAGCCTAGTTATTAACCCCCCAAAAAGTGACCCTGTCTGTGGATCATCCTTAGCTCCCTCCCCACTCTAGATGTACCCCAAGGCCCTCACAGACTCACTCCTCAAAGTGACACTGTACAATAGCCCAAACCTTTCCCCAGAAGAGGACCTGATGCCTATATTGATAAGGATCCCAAGTATCCTCTTATGCACAGACTTCCAAGGTGTCCTCACATGGGATCTCTCCTTTTGGGAGAAAGAATCTGAGGAATGATGTTGAGCTTCCATTGGTAGCAAGACCCTTCACTTCCTTCTCTATCCAGTTTTACCAGGTGTGGACAAACATTTACTTCTCCACTGCATCCTAAGTGTGAATAGACCTAGAGCTTCCACTGGAAGGACCTACAGTGCCCCTTATTCCTAGTGAAAGGACCTCATTCATCCCCTCTACAAGAAGAGCCCCAGTCCTTGATGTGGAAGGATACATCCCCTCTGTGTGAGGACCTTTCAGCTAGCCCAGCTCTTTCCCTTGCAGCTGGCTTGGGCTGGAAAGCCTGACCTCCCCTCACCCTGATCAGGACCATAGCCAGACCTGGAGCTCCCTTGGCTTATCAGGAAATTCCCTCATCTTTAATTTTCCCTGTCCTGAAGATTTATCAGTTTAAAGCAAGCTCAGAGCCCAAATCCTACTGATTGTCAGCAGCTTAATCAAGTGGCTTGGAGTGCCCAGCTGCTACTGCTGCACAGGGAGCTGTGTGGCAGAGGGCACTGCACTGGAGGCAGCTCTGGGTCTTCTCCCCAGTGCCTCCTGTCCTGTCCTGGCTCAGGTTTGGGTGGCCATGACAGAACTTTGATGTTGTCACCTCTGGGTACCCTTTACCTCGCCTTGGGGCTTGTCCTTGGTCACACTTTGCACATTGTAATTACGTGTTGCTTACAACTGTATTTGTGAGAACCCTGAGTGCTCAGCTCAGTGGGGCCATGGGCTGGCTCTTCTGGTCCCAGCCAGCCCAGGCTGGCTTGGAGCTCTCCCAGAGCAGCATGGCTACATGGCTTCTCTGTTGGGAAAAGTTCAAGGCAGCATTAATAGAGACTGCCCTCCACCCTGCCCTGAGACAGGACAGCATGAGAGAGCTGCTGTCCTACAGAACAGGCTGATGTTCCCATCAGAGAGGGCCTAGATGCAGGGGTCGTGGTGTGGTGTGTCCCAGCAAGAGAGAGCCTTGTCTGGCAGGGGTCAGGCAGGGTTGAGCTTCCCTGAGCACATCTGAGGCAGCCACAGGTGGATGTGTTACCTTGTGCATGGAGAAGGAGCTGCCACAACCTATGGAGAGAATAACACAGGCCAGATCTTATGGGTAGGGTAGGGATATAGCCTGATGCAGGCTCTGGCAAACTTCAGGGATTCATCTGGCTGGGAGGTTGGAGGATTCTGCCAGAGCAGAGAGCTTGGAGGAGCAGAGAAGGAAAGGACTTTCCTTCTGCCTCAGGGAGGGTTTAGCTGAAGCAGGGCTTGCACTATTATGACAGAAGCAATTGTGAGGCCCAAAGTGTTTTATGCTCACTGGTGAAAGCCAGGTGAGGCAGGTGATGGACAGAGAGATGGGGCAAAATTGTCCCACCCCATCCCTGTGGGATAGCTGGAGCAGAGTAAAGGGCTGCTGATTGTGGGCATGCATGGGCTCTTCAGAGGAGAAAAACCAAGTGCAGGAATGTGGGGGAGGAGGAAGAGGAATTCGGAATCTCTTTCAAAAAAAACCAAAAAAACCCAAACAACTTTAAATCATCAATGTCTAATTAGTGGACAACAACCAAGGCAGGGTTTAATTAGAGCTTGACAGAAAGCTCCAGCTCAAAAGCCACTGCCCCCCTAGGAGGAAACTGGATCTAATTAAGAGGAAAGACTCTGCTTTATCACAAATAGAAATGTGGCCATCTGCCCTGTTCAAAATCCCAGTAACACAAAACTGGAGATTTTGCTAAATCCTTCTGTTATAAAACCAGAGATGGGCCCATAACATGAGCACGTCAACAACTGTATGACTGACAGCACCTGATGCCACCCCAGTACTCCAAATTAGTGGAGGAGCACCTTCAGAAAGTTCCATGGGATGATGCTTACTTGAAGAGAAATGGGCTTGTGAGGGTGATCCCCCTTGGGATTCATCTGCAGAAAATCAGAGCATAGAAATACACCACCACCAGGCTGCCCAGGAGCCTGAGCATTTCCTCTGATTCCCCAATACTCTGCTGTAGCATAAGACACAGTCACCCTGTGAGTTAACTCCAAGCTTTGAACAAAGTTGTCCTGGTGCCCAGCAGTAATGCCTTTGCAAGACAGCCCAGCCACCTCTGTGTGACACTGCATCCATGTGCCTCCCATCAGGATGATTACCCCAAGTGAGTCCAGGGTTGTTTCCAGAGGGTCTTTGGCTTTGTACTTAGGGTCTATTGAGGGTCAAAAGAGGCAGCCAGCTGAGCGCACCATCCTTCTTACATGGAGGAATTGGCCACATTTTAAGGTGTTTCCCTGTGCTCCAGGTCCAGCAGTCAGTGTGGTGAGACCTTCACACTCCCTTAGGGATACATGACACATGGGGTGCCTTCCCACCTGGGGCCATGCTCATGGCCTTAGGGCTGGGCTTTGTCCTTATCAGTGGCATTTTGGCATTGATTGTGCCGTGCCCAGCCACCTTGCCTGATGGAGAAAGTGGTAGTACATGTCCATCTGAGCTTTTTTCTCCTTTGGGAGACTCCCTTCAGAGCTACACTCACCTCTTGGATGGGCTCTTCCAAGGCCTGAGAGCAGAGGAGATCCCTAAGCAGGGCTTAATCTTCTGCATCTCAGCTGTGTTTGCTACCGTGGGGACCCCTTGCATGGCATGGTTTTGGTATATCCATAGAGAGGAGTAGTGAGGGAATTGTTGCCAGATGCTGGGCTGGGCATGGTGGAGCTGTGTGGTGGTGTGGCCTCAGCCCCAAGAAAGCAGAATCTGGCCTGAGTGAGCACTACAGCCCCAAAACCCTCCCTGGTTCTGGCAGCAATGCAGCGGCTCTGCTGAACCACATCAGGACTGGCTCATCTTCAAGAGTGTGACTTGCTGGAGACCCAAGTCCTTTCAGGGACTTTGAGGTTTCAAAATATTGTTTTCATGGATATAAAAGTCTTTCATCAACATTCTTAATAAAAAATATGAGGCAGATAACACTGCTGCAAACCGGCTTGGAGTGTAGCTGGGACAGCTGCTGAGGATGAGATTGCCTAGGGGGGTTGTGGAGTCTCTGTCTCTGGAGTCATTCAAAACCCATATAGACATGTCCCTGTATCACCTGTTCTAGGTGATCCTTGGAAAGAGGGTTGGACTAAATGATCTCCAGAGGTCCCTTCCAACCTTAACTATCCCGTAACTGCAGTTTATCCTCAAGTTTATCCTTTCTCTGTCAAAAGGGGAAATATTGCCCATCTATGAACCACTTCCACCTGCTGACCTTGCAGCAAAAATAACACTGCAAAGCCCCTCAGCATTTGCTGAATTACTGTTTCTGGACCCCAAAAAAAGCTTTCCTGAAGATTCCCCTCTTCTTCCCCTACCACTCAGGTCTTGCAAAGGGGACAGGAGCCGGGCTGCAGCCCATCCCTTGCATCCGTGCAGCGCCGTGTGCTCCGCAGCAGTAGCAGCAGCAGCCGCGGGGTTTGCAGGGCAGTGCAGCCCTCCCGTCGCGGCTGTTAATGTGCCTATGTACTCGTGGGGAGGGGCTGAGCCGGGCGTCTCGGAGCCGCTCGTGTCCTGGAGCTTACATCCCTTAACTGTTGTTCCAGATAAAGTAACTGTCAGTTCTGATTCATACAAACTCATAACTCTGTTCTGAATCCTGCTGATTTTTTGGCACAGAAACAGCCTGTAGAGCAAAACGCCGTAAGGGAGCTTGTGTCTGTGTAAATGGCCGGTGCTCGCCGTCCTGAACACCCTGCCCTTAGTGTTGATTTATTTTGGGGGGATTTCAGTTTTTAGGGGGAGGAAGAGGGACTGTGTTTGTCTCCTTTCCTTTTGGGGCTCAGGTCTCAGGAGGTTTTCTAGTGAGAAGCAGCCACTCTAGACCCCATCAGTACCGCCCAGCCCTTGTTCCCCGGGGTTTTGGATGTGCTGTCCCCACATCAGGTTTAAAAAGCCCTTTTTGGACCCAGTGATTGCTGGTTTCCCCCCCATTACCCCATATCTTCCTATTTGTGTGTTCTGTAGGGGTGTGATGCTTTGGGGAAGGTCACATGTCAGCTGCAGGGCATGTCCTGAGCTCCTTCCACCCATGGCAGGCAGAACCAGTAGAAGCCAGTTTTCACTCACACCTGCAGACTAAACTAGACAGAAAAGGTAATTTAAAAATCAGATTTTATTCTTGCAGGGACAGCTTCTCAGGACAGAGGCAGTGGTACTCGGCAAACATAGGGGCCATTCAGACAGTCCAAATCAGCTAAATGCACCTTGTACCAGAAGATGTTACCCTGCCAGGAGGAGCCTCCTCTTTCTGCTCAAATCTCACTCCTGTGTTGCAGCCTGAGTCATAACATTGCATTCCCTTTGATTAATTTCTTTTGTGAGGATATCAAAAGCCCTTGAGATGCGCATGTTGTTTCCAATGGATCTTGACAAGGGAGCACTGAGAAGTGAGAAGCCATGAACCAGGTGTAAAACCAAACCAAGAAATGCCAGCTTTGTGAGGCCAGAGCCCCAGCCCCAGCAGGATCAGTCTCCCTCCACATACACACTGTCCCAGTGATCACTGAAGTGCCTGCTCTCAAAATTGTCTTTACAACTGGGAAAACTCTAGAAGAGGGAGTTGGAGCCCAGGGCCTAGGGGAGGGATGGCAGCTGTGGGGTGTGACAGACCAGCCCGCCATTCTTGGTGCCACTGACAGTGAGGATTGGCACCACACCCTCAGAAGAACAGGAATTAAGAGCAAAATGGACAGGAGTTAGGTTATTTTTTCCCCTTTAATAGCGGGTCTTCATAGGAATCGTCACCTGGTGCTTTTCTTGTGGTTGCAAGGCATAGAAATAGGCTGTTTTAAATAAATAAAACCCAAGGTTTTCCTGCAGTTCTGCAAGTGGTCTTGGGGCATTTGGAGGTAGGTGCTGGCAGAACAGTGCTGCAGGCGGAGGGATGGGCAGGCAGAACCCTGACCCCGCACCCCTCAGACCTGTTGGAAAGGGCAGCGCTGAGGCCTGTGCACTGTGTGGAGATCCCCTCCTTGTTCTTACTCTGCTCTTCGAAGTCACTCCTTGCTGCAGGCACGGGAAGGTGTTTCCAGGACATTGGGTGGCCTGGGGATGTGTAGAAAAGGGAATTGCTTGTGACAGAGCAGAGGACTCTGCTTGCTGCTTGGAACGAACATTTAGGACAGATAGGAAAAGGAGAGGACTGAGCTGCTCTTCACCAGGAGAGGACCTGCCCTCAGTAGCACAGCCCCACCTCAGCCACCTCCCGGGGAGCTGTGGAGTAGTGAGGGGTTTTTGGGAAGAGGCCAGTCACCCTCTGACAGAAGCATTTGGGGCCGTGTGGTGACTTGGGCACATGCCTCATCCCAGTAGTAAATTTGTTGTTTAATTCTGTCAAATGGGCTGTGAGGGCCATTTGGGACAGGGCAGGGACTGGGTCAGGGCACAGACTCCCTTTGCCCTGGTGCAGTACAGAGCAGGCACGTGGGGACAAGAGGGGTCAGAAGGCTGGAGCCAGGAAGTGTCCTGGCAGTGGCCATCACTGCCTGTCCTGTGTGACTGTGCTGTGACAACCCACTGCACAAGTGTCTCCTATGCTTTTTTGAGCCACCCTACTTTTGCCTTAAACCCTGTCTCTCATGCCCTCCATGAGTGCTGTGGCTCTCCAGCATGTTAATCTACTGCCTCATGCATCACTGCCTGTCCTGCCATGTTTGGGACCTGCAGATGTCCTAGAACACTCACACCTTTGGTGTTCTCAAAGAGGTAAGCTCTCAGCAGGCTTCTGCTTCACCTGGGCAGCTGGACCCACCTGGACCCCAGTTTATAGCTCAAAAATGCAGAGGACATGTCAATACAGAAATGCAGAGGACATATCAATGCAGAAATGCAGAGTCCAAGGACAGACACAGGAGCTGCTGTTCTGTTCCTGTGAAGGACTGACTTGAGGGCTGTGTACAAAGGCTGGGAGCCTGCCCAAGCCTTTGCTGGTGCACGTAAAATTGGTGCCTGATATTTTAACTTATATTTGCCTACCACTTTGGGCACAGCTCTGTTCTTCTTTGTGCCCAGAGTGGCTGTTGCTGAGGCCTGCTGCCCACCCAGGCAGCTGGAGCTGCTGCTTTCTGTGCTTTCCCCAGCCTCACTGCATACCTGTGGTCCTTTTCTCCTCCTCAGTGATTTCAGCAGATCTCTTACAACCGTGCCCATTTCCAGGCTGGGTCATGCCAGCCTGAGCTGTGCTGTGGGGGTAAACCCATCCCCTTGCTGGGGGTTGCCATAGAGCACCTTAGCTTGTTTCACAGCTGCACTGCCCTGGGAGCTCAGAGGATCCTAAAATCCTCTTAGCATCTCTGCTTTCACAGGAACAGTCCCTGGCACAGGTCTGCTGCACCTGATCCCCTTTAATTCAGGCCCTCAGCTGAATTAATGCCATCCTATTCCAAGGCATCCAGGTCAGCAGCAGGCCAGGCTGCTCCTCACCATTTACCATGCAGTGCATGGCATTGGTGCTGATTGTGTTTCCTTGCAGAAGGATGGTTTTGGGTTGGCCCGGTCCCAGTGAGCAGGGAGGCTGTGCTTGGCTGGGAGTCCCTGGTGACAATGTGCTGGAGACACTGGTTTGGCTCTGTGCAGCTGTGTGGTGCTGGGGTGGCACCAGGGCTATGCATTGCAGTAAATCAGCATGCAGGGCTTGCCACTGTCCACAAAAACACTTTTACCAAGGAGGTTTGCTATGTGGGTGGAGGAGTCAGAGACCAGGCAGCAGCTGCTTCATGACATTATGGGCCAGTGTCCTTCCTTGTCCCTGTCCTTTCCTAGGTGCAGACCTTTGTGATTCGAGGGCTGTATCTACTCTCCTGGTATGATGTCCTGCAGGCACTTTCCTCCCTCCTGGGATTTCCCTTCCTCATGGAGAGCAGTTCAAAACACATGCCAGCACCCAGAAAACTCATGCCAGACCACCAGCTGCCTGCCTGCAGGGTGCTTGCTGTAAGGGATGGAGAGAGAACTTCTTACTGGTGTGGGCACAAGCCTCTTGGTTCTTCCTTAACTCAGGGCAAAAGTACCTGCAGGGCACTGAAGCCAACATCATTACTGTTTTTAGCCTTTCCAGCTGATACAGGGTGAAGAGCTTTTGTACTTGCTGTACTCAGAAAAAGTCACCTCCCTACCTTGACAGTCACAGGCTTTGTCTTGGCATTTCCATCCCTGTGTTCCTTGATGTCTCCTTGCTCAGCATAGTGTGCTGGGTGGGGGCCTGCTGGGAAGGTGACCCCTCTGGCAGTGGTGCTTGCAGGCTGTGTGGTGATCAAGTGTGGGGGCTCCTGGGGATGTCAGTCCTTTCCACAGGCAGCATCCCTGTCTGCGGTGCACAAGTAGCTCCTGCCCACATGCAGGGAGCTTGTGGTGATGAGAAAAGCCCTTGAGCAATCACGGATCCTGTGGCTGATGCTGGTAGAAACCAAGAGCCTGAAGTCCCTATTTGTGCATAGGACAGGTTTGGGACAGCCAAAACCCAGTCCCTGGGGCTCCTGAGGCAGAGGTGGCTGTCACCTGCCATGTTGCCTGGCTGTTGTGGGGCCAAGGTGGGCTCCCTGCCAGACATGGGCTGCACTCATGTGCTGGCTGGGGGGCTCAGCACCCAGCACTGCCACTCTATTGTCTCTGATGCTTCCCCCTACTCTCCCTCTTGCAGCGCTCTGCCTGGTGCTGGGCTGCATGATCTTTCCCGATGGCTGGGATGCAGAGACCATACGGGACATGTGCGGGGAGAAGACAGGGAAGTACTCCCTGGGCGACTGCTCCGTACGCTGGGCTTATATCCTGGCCATCATCGGCATCCTCAACGCCCTTATCCTTTCCTTCCTGGCCTTTGTTCTTGGCAACCGGCAGAACGACCTGCTGCACGAGGAGCTCAAGACAGAAAGCAAAGGTGAGCGCCGTGCTACTGAGGGGATCCTGGCTGTGAACAGCCTGGGGGGCTTGGCCCCTCTGGCAGCCTGGCAAGGGTTCCACGGGCTTAACTGCCACCTGCAAGGCAAGCCAGGCTGGGCAGGGTGGGAAGGAGCTGCTGAGTCTCTGCCCTGCCTGACCTCTCTCTCTTCTGTTTCCACAGATTTTGTTGGCACTGCGGTAAGCCTTGAGTGTCACTGTCTTGTCCCCTGTCCCTTTGTGGTGTCTCTGGGTGTGACTGTGCTGGGTGTCTGCGTGACCTGGGATGGGATGGGATGGAGGGACCCTGGTTGTGCAGGCAGCAGGGTTGGGGGCAATGGGGAAGGGAGGCAGCAGAGACAGGGTGGCAGGGATGGGGACAGCCTTGCATATGCCTGGCACATGCAAGTAGCACGATGGTGCTACTAAGCACCACCCTAAGACCTGCCCAAGACCATCCACAACCTGCTGTGCTTTCCCTGCAGAGGATATAAGGCCGACCATCCGCAGCAGGACCCTCTTCCCATGGCCGGCAGCCTGGGCTCTCCCTCCCTGTCCTGCCCTTCATTTGCTGCCAGCGGCCACACAGCGTCCCGCGCCGCCTTCCGGGCCCCGGCGCCCGTGCCAGGGATGCGCCAGCCGCCCGCCGCATCCACGGCCACCTCCATGTCCACGCCGACACCACCATCCCACGCACCCTGCCAGCTCCGTACCCACCGCTGCCTGTGGGCCGCCGCCAGGGGAGGATGCCTCAAACCCGCTTTGTTCAAGAACAGAATCCAGCTGCGGTTTTGTTTCAAGGAAAAAACAGTCTTGGAGTTTTTAACAGATTTCTACATCCCCAGGACTCCTGACCTGCTGCCTCCTCCCCGAACGCGCACCCAGTGACGCCCCGTGCCGGCTGCTCCGGGTCCCGGACCCTTTCCCACCCCCATTTTGTACAGCTCCGTGATCCTGTCTCCACAGCCAGGGGACCCGGTGGCCGGGATGGGGCCCAACCCCTACTTTTACATGTAAATTCATATTCTCTAAACAGGGTAAAGTGACTCGAGCCCCCTCTCCCCCCGCCCCGGGAGTCCAGCCCAGGACATGGTGTTTCCTGGTGCGTGGCCGGGGCTGCAGGCTGCTGCTCGCTCCCCGCATGGGGACCGCAGCGGCCTTGCTGCTGCCGGCCGTAGGACATCCGACTCGCGCCGCCGTTGAATGTAAGCCCTGGTAAGTGGGAGCAGCTGAACATGCAAAACCCCCGGGCGGGCACAGGAGGATACCCCCGCCAAGACCCCTCCCCGAGCCGGCCGCGGGCTGTTGCCAAACGCCTTCCCTCCCCATCCCCATACGGTGCTTTATCTCCACTGGTGACAGCAAGGCTTTCCCTGCCACACGGCATGGCCGGGTGTACCCGAGCACTTCTGTACCCACCCGGCCTCCTCGCTGTAGCTCGCTGGCCCGCGGTGATGGCGTGCGGGGGGCCGGTGGCCGCTGCCCGGGGCAGCGCCGAGTCCGGCGGCCTCCGAGGCCCACACACAGCACCAAGAGCCGACACCCCGGCACGGGTGGCTGCAGCCTGACTGTGGCTCTGCTGGCCAGACCAGCGTGTTGGGCTTCCCCTGGCAACAGGGGTTTGGGTCACCACAGCCCTCGCAATGCAATAAAGTCCTCAGCACTGGCCGTGTCTCAGTGCGAGCAGCTGGGGCTTCTTGCAGAGCCCAGAGCAGCGCCCCCAGGGGCTTGTGGGGGCCTTGGCAGGGCCGGACCCAGGGACTGGGCAAGGTCACGGAGCAGGGCGAGTGGGAGCAGGGAGCAGAGTGGGACTACGGTCCTGGGATGGGGCAAGGAGCGTGGAGGCTGCTGGGGAATGGCAGTGACGGGCTCTGCAGGACCCAGCGCCTCACCAGGCACCGGGGGCTGGCTGGAGCAGGTAAGTGGTGCCCTGAGGCCCTGCGGGGTGTCGTTGGGGGATGGAGCTGTGCCGAAACACCATCTGGGAGCCAAAGCCACCCGGGATAGAGTGGTGCCAGCAGTCCTGCCAGTGCCCTCTGCCAGCCATGAGCCCAGCGTTGCCCACATCCCTCTGACAGCTGTCCCCCAGAACGAGGTCAACAGGAACCCGCAGCGCCTGGGTCTTGCCAGCTTGTGAGTGCTGTTGCCAGCTGAATTGGAAAAAACAACCAAGAAAATCAGTGGAGAAAGGAATACAGTAGCTGTAATATATCTGTATTTTAGTACAAAGTTTGATACAGTGTTTCACAAAACCTTATTGAAAAATATAATTCAAACCAGACAAGCTCGGAGCACTGTGTTGTGGGGAGGGTTGGGATGGGTTCTTCCTGCCATCAAAGGAGGTGGTCTGCAAGGCCAAAGAATCCCCTGTGAATGTCTTGAGCTGTGGTGGGGAGCCCACCCTGCAACCTGCAGAGCTGAGCTTCCACCCACACAGGCTGGCGCACAAAGACTGGCTCTGGAGCAAGTCCCCAGAGAAAGGGGGCAAAGCAGGGAGTGGGGCAGGGATCCCATCCATCCCTAGGAGCCTTTGAACCCATCCCTTCTGCCTGTCCACAGTGGACGAGTGGTCTGTCAGCTCACTAACACAGACTGATAGGAACCTCCTGAAATTCATCAAATTCTAATGTCTTGATGGAAAAAAAACCCCTACATGGCTGGTCAGTCTAGTGGCATGCTCTGGTAGAGGCGTGGGGAGGTCATTCCAGGCTGCGTGAGGGCAGCATGGGGAGCTCTGGGACTTGCAGAGAGCTTTGGCCAGGTCTTGCTCTCCTGGTGTGGGACACGCTCACAGCCCAGGTGAGCCCTGCAGATGGCAGAAGAGACTGAGAAGAGTGGGGTTGGTGCTACCCACAGTTGCTTTCAGGGAAGTAGTGGAACCACTATTTTGGGAGACACAAAAGGACTGAATGAACCATGACAGATGCTGTCCCACAGTGTCAGGGGGAACATTCTCACAGTGAGGGCAATCGAAGACCAGAAGACACAAGCACCTCAAACCAGCACTTGCAGACACACATGGCAGGCCCCATGCCAGGCTCAGCCCATGTCAGGCTTCCTGAGGAAAAGGCAAGCAGTATGAAACCTCTGGATACCAGATTCTGGCACACCAGAAAACAGGTTTTAAAGCGGATGCAATGGTGCAGGGGACATACTCCATATCCATTTCCTCCCCAAATGAGTTTGGGCAAGAAGAACAGCAGCAGCAGAGCCAAAAATCTCACCACCCCAGCCAGAAGCTCGGGGAATTTCCTCAGGAACAGCAGCTGCTACAGCAGCTCCTAGCTTCACCTGGCAGAAGGCAGGAGGGAGGTCTGCAAGGCTACTCCTGCAAGGATTTTCTTACTTTGCAGGAGACAGGGAATAGAGACATACATGCCCTCACCCCCTTGCCCTATGTTCCGGGCATCAGTGCTCAAGGTGGTAAGAAATTCAACAATACTAGTTTTCAAGTTAAGTATTTTTATTATCAAAATTATTACATCTCTTGTGAAAGTTCAAATGTTACAGCATGGTGTAAAAACTCCACTAGAGTAAGAAGCTACAGCCCCCACTTTTCCTAGAGCTTTCCAGGGTCCCTCCCTCCTGCCCCCCTGCTGCGCCCAAAGGTGCTGGAGCCTCTGGGCAGGGCCCCACTGGCCCCCTCCCACTGCCTGGCAGGGCAGAGCCTGCCTGCCCCGTGCTGCTCAGAGCACGAAAGGGGAGGCTGCACCTCCAGGGCTAAGCCAAGTGAAGTTTACAACTATTTTATACAGTATACAGACACCCAGCTGCGGGGTGACAAGTTCCATCCCAACACGCTCACAGCCAGACAGTGTGAGAAAGTTACTCTTTGTTTCAATATTTTAAAAGTCTCCCCTAGGCTGAACAAACACCTGATTTCAATTGTGAATTAGAGAAATCTGTAACAGTCCTAAAAAAAGAGGAAGAAGACTGTGCATCTGCAAGGAGAGGGGAGACAGACTCACAGCATTATGTTATCCAAGAGAAAGGAGAAGTTCCACTGCAGCACCAGGGATGACACCTGTCATATATTAGCTAACCTACTATGGTTATAACTGAATATAAAATTAGATAAATAAAAACACGCCCAATATTACAGTAAACAAGTGAGAAAGAAGCTGGCAATCGTATGGAATTGAACACACAGCGCACTGTGTCTGGGCTGGCTCTCCTGCCACACTCTGCAGATGACAGTGGCGGGAAAAGACCCCACATGGCACTGCCTTGAGAGCCTCTGGCTCAGCACATACCAGAGTGCCTACCCACCACCCCACCACTGCCTCTTGCTGCTCCTCCACTCCTCTGCCTGCAGCCCCGTGTGCCGCAGCATCACTTGACGGATTAGGCCCCCGAGATCCCCTGTGCATTGCACACCAGCAGCCAGAGAGCCCCTGGAGCAGCAGCATGTGGCAGCACGGCCTCAGGCGTGCTCCTGTTCACAGATTCCTTAAGCAACCTTAAAAACACTCATACATGACAGACCTGCAATGAAGCAGCACACGACAGCGCACCCCGGATCCTCTGCAGCCACAGGCACACGCTCCAAAACCCCTCTCGTGCTGTTTGCATTTGCGGAGACTGTTGTCCTGGAAAAAGCTAGAACGGCGGCAGTGGCGACCCAGGCCCAAAGGCAGCCATGTGCACTTGTCTGCTTGTGACTGGAATGATCTTAACGGATTAAAGCCCTCCTCAGAACGCACTGAGAACCTGACCTATAAAGAGATTGGAGTTAACTTCCCCCAACATTTCCTTTAAACTGCTTTTGAATTCAGAACTGTGTCCGTGCTGCATGAGTGACTATGGCCATGGGCACGGACCAGAGACAGAGGCTGCGCCACAGTCATTGCACTTGAACCATTTGCGCTTTTTTTCCTCCTTTTTTTTTTTTTTTTTTTTTTTTTGTTTTGTTTGTTTGTTTGTTTGTTTCTCTTTGTTTTTTTGCAATGTACTCACATGTCAGGGAACTGCTTTGCTACAGTCTCTGCCTCAGAGAAATCTGTGTTCTCCTACCAGGCCAGAGGCCAATACTGCTCACAAATCTCACCCGTGCATTTTCAACCTCAGCCTCTGACCCCTGGCACCCCAGCATCAGGTGCAAGCTCCCAACACTGGCCCAGGAGCCACTTCCAGAGGTGACTGGAAGGAGCTATGGGCAGTTTTGTTCTCCTGAAGTTCAGGCAGCCCCTAGGAAAGTCCTGTTTGAGTTTTTACTCCAGAACCTTGAAGCTGCTGCAGTCTGTACTGATGGACACTGCTTCCCCCACGGTGCGGATAGTGTTGTGCATTGGAAATCACTGCGCCCCGGGAGCCCTGGTAGAGAACAGACTGCCCAGAGTTCGGCAGGCTGATAGTCCGCAAGTCTGACTGTAGTGACCGAGCACTTTGGGGAGCGGGGGAAGAGCTCGACACGCCTGTGCAGGGCTGGGAGCCCGACTCCGAGGAGAGAGAGTCCACAGCTGTCTGCTGTGCCGGGCTGGCAGCCGCAGGGCAGCTCTTCCTCAGGAGGCTGCTGCTGATGCTGCCAGAGTGCTGCTGACTGCTGAAATACCCCGAATTCCCTGCAAACAGGGCTGAGGAGTCTGTGGAGACTGTGTGGGCAGGGCTGGAATATGAGGTGGAGGAGAGGGGTGTTTCCGAGGAACCATGGGGCAGGCTGTGTCCTGTCCTCTGTGCTGCTGATCGGTAGCTGTATCCAGGAGACGGTGCGAGGTGCACTCTGTACGGGGAGGAGCTCTGCTGGAGCGGGGTCTGTGATTCTGCCTGGGGACTGTCAGACTGCAGCAGCTGCACAAGGCATGTGGAAAAAAAGGAAAAGGCGTGTCAGGTTGACTTCCCCGTATCCTACCTGCTTCTCATCCTAAGGTGCTTAGTGCAGCACTGTGAACAATGGTAGCTAAGCGCTGTTTCCCTCCTTATAAAAGTTTTACTTCAGAATGGCAGATATGATATGAAAGCATTTACCTGGTAGCTGTATCGAGAAGGACTGTAAACTGCTGGTCCTTTGTGGGTTTCTGGAGTGTCTCCTTCTGCTGCATCTGCAATGTACAGGCAAGATGTTAAACCTCACCCCACCGACCTAGGCCACAGCAGCTCCCTCTCAAATGACACCGTACAGTCCAGCCCTTGTTTTCTGCATTCAGTGCCAGCTGAGATCAGAGCAGCCTCCCCAGCCACCAGCATTTCAGAAATTGAAGAAACCCAGCAGAAGACAACTGGGAAACCTTAACATGTGTGAACAGCCACATATGTAAGAGTGGCTGCTCCCCTCACACCAGTGTGCTCTTGTTTATAACAAAGCCCACCTGCCTTGGACCAGCCTGTCTGAATGACCACACTTGGAGATAATGCACAGACACAGCCAGGGCTCCCCAGGCTCTTCAGCAGGATATGAGAGGTGGAAGATGGTTTCTAAGGACTCGGCAATTTCTCACTCAGTCTTGGTTACAGGAATTCATCTCAGGAGACAAAACTGCCATTCTCAGAGGGCTGTCAGCAAGATCCTGTGGTGAGTTTTCCTCAAAGGCAGATCCAGACACTTCCAAAGACAGACATTCCGTGCTGCCATTTTGGGGACTATAGTTTACAAGCCAACTGAGCTGCTACAAACAGAGATACTCCTGGAACTCAGAAATGCCTGTTTTCCTAATAGGCCAAGATGATGGAAATGCTCTGAGGTTTGAAGGGCACTGGCAGCATACAGCACATACTGATCCACCTCAGATATGTGAGAGACCAAGAGGAATAAAATGCTTCCTGACACAGTAAGTCTTTCTTGCACTTCAAGGGTGAGCTTCTCGTCCTACCATATCACTGAAGTTGACCTGGGGTAGCCAAGAAGTACTTACTGCAGTGACACAGCCAACTGTGCCAATTGTGTGCTTCAGCTGCTACCCCTGTAACCAAGGCTGGTGATCCTGCTTTCTGCAGGAGAGGTGAAGCTGCTGGGACTAGATGATTTCACATCAGAGTTCTTCTGCAGACTAATGAGACAGAACTGTTTATCTGCAGCATCTCAGGGATTCTCAGCAGCCACGTTTGAAATGCCTTGGTGAAACAGTGTTGGTATTAGTATCAATTTTATATGACAGATGTGTCTCAGTCATGAAACAGGACACACTGCCTCAGTCTGCTCTGTACTTCTGCCAGACAAGTCTGGCTTTGCCCCAGCTGCACTGGCACAAGCATCAGTGCCAGTAGTGCCGGTGATTCTGCTGCCATTGTCCTCTCTGTGCTACACCACAGTGCTGTCGTAGCTAACACAGATCTGGATGTAGCTCTTGTCTGTTCTTGAGGCTCAGAAATTCCCTTAGAGCACAGGCCTGCACAGAGACTGGGGCGTGAACCTTCCAGCATGTGTCCTGTGCCACCTTCCATTTCTGAAATGCCATCAATGCAGCAAGGGGCCATTTGGTGACATTCCAGGTACTGCGGAATGGTAAAATTCAGAAGTTTAGGACATGTTTTGTTAAAAAGTCATGCATAGAAGAGCTGTTCAATGCAGAGATTATTGTGATTAACAGAAATCAAGTATGAGAATCACAAGAAATCTAAAGATTTATGGAAGAAACTGTTTCTTAAAAGGTTGGGCACACCAGTAGGGCTGCAGAATTTACTGGTAGTACATGTTCCCAGAAAGAAACCTTGACAGGTTAAAGACTACTGAAAGACTAAATTACAAAGGGTAAATAAACTGACCTTCCTGAATTTGCTTTATGTAAACTTAAAAGCTAGAGCCAACATTTTCCTCCCCCATTCTCAATACCTGCACAAGGGAAGGACATGAATAACTGCTTTTCTTGGCTGTACTGGCCTGTGTCAACCTAAAGCATATATGAAGTGACAGGTTTTGCTGAGGGCAGCTGCAGTTCTCAGAAGCGTGCAATGCACACAAATTCCATTTCATTGCTACATGCCTCATCAGCAAACTCTCCAACTTTGAGAATTTTTAGCTCCTGTTAATGTTATCTCTTACAGCACCAAGTGAAAATGTGCATCTTCATAACTCCTCCAGGTGCTACCAGGAACAGCAGGGACTCAGCCACCCATTTGTTTCACTAAGAAGCAGAGCAGCAACTGGGGGAGGGGAGGTGTCTCAAAGAATCTAAACAAGCTGCTGAAGAAATTGCCAGGGCAAGCAAAAGAAGAAAAAATGCACTTTGCAGCACTAGGATGAAGGAGACATGATGTCTTTTGTCAGCTGCAGTATTAGGTTTTCACAACTCAGAACGGGATGGGGTTTATGTAACAAGAAAGAATTTATCACGGCAGATGAAAGTTTAACTCCATCCTTATTCTTGGGTGACAGTGAAGAGCCAGAGGTGTACAGGTTACACTGGGCAAATACCTGTTCCAAGAGCCAGGATTTTGCCTACACTTCTAAAAAATAACCAAGAAAGCCACTTCCACTGGTATGGGAAAGACAGAGAAAAGACTCTCAATGGGGTCCCATGAAACTGTGACATATCTGATAAGGAAGAGGACTTCTTCCCAAGACTAAATGAAGAAAAAGTACTGAAAAAATGCGCTTAGGTGTGAAAAAATAGGAGAACTCCAAATGAGAAGTCAATTTTCAAAGCTGGTCTCAAACACACCTTACTGCAGTTGGGGAAAAGTCCAATTCGGAATGAAGGAAATGCATACTTGCCCTAAACTGTTCAGAAACAAGGTAATAGACTTGTCTGAATGTTCACCCAATGACCATTAAATGACAGCTCTTTCAGAGCACAGGAAGTGCTGACCCATCTGTCTAAGGATAAAGAAGCTGTCCCTGTCAAATCAAGGTGTAGGCAGTCTTGAATTTAATCCCTGGAAAAAATCTAGAGATCTTCCAGGTCTAACAGAAGAGGAATACAGGCTCACGGAATATCTGAGTAACAGTAAAGTTTGGTTTGCAGAAGGCAGCTTTGATAATATTAAAAATGAAGGTACAACTAACCAACTTCACAGACAACTTGGCAAAGTTATCCACGCACATAATTTCCCACCAAGCAAACATCCCGAAGTTTCACCATCCTACCTGCATCTCTCTCAAGAGCACTGTCCTGGGTAGGGGAGGATTCATGTCTCTGGGAGACCTTTGCACCACTCCGCAGCACCTTCTCCAGCATCCCCCGGCCCTCCCGCAGCCTCTCCACTGACGTCGGGACCATCCTGCAACAAAATCCCAGGAACAGCTGAGGATTGCTGTGACATAGTTGAGAGCAACATGACCAATGCCCAGGGGATCAGAGACCACCAGCTCTTTAGATAGATGAGGAAAACACTTCTGCACTGCTTTTGCCATGCAAAAAACCTCCAGTAGGATTTCAGACTGCTGGTCCCTGCTATCATGATGCCACTGCCCTCAGAACACCAAGTCTTTAACCAAAAACATGGTTTTTGTTTAAAACATAAGCATCCAGTTCAGTAAATCATGGGGTTACAGAAAAATTGTTTTGAGATTCAACACTTTTTTGAAAATCCTGGCAATTGGCTTAAGATTAACTGCAGTTATTTTGCATAATTACGTTCATTCAAACTAAGAAGCAAACTCAATACATTTATGAAAATACAGTTGGATACTGCAATATTCCTGAGCAGAGCTAGCTGGGCCATTTTGCCCACTAACGCCACTTTGTCCTGTTTATTTTGTAGTGTGAAAACTCTCCACGCAAGATTAACACTAGATATTGTTCCATTTTTTAAGTGTCTTGTCTAAGGGTGAAAAAGAGGTGAAGTGGCTTTCCTAAAGCCAAACTGTTGAAGGAAAACAGAGCTACAGACAAACCCCAGGCCCCTGGGTCAACATTCCACCTACCACACACGGGAGCATCCAAATATTTTTGGAAATATGTCTTTTAACCTATAGATAGCATCACCATGACCAGGGATTTACAATGCCTTTACTCTGGACACTGATGAATTTGTGCCTTAAAAATGCCTGAATTTAAATATTTAGATTATATTAAATGCATTGCATATGATGCAATCTTGCAGATTAACTGCATATTGACTGATTTCTGTATTTAATTTTTGCTAAGATATATTGAAAACTGTGCTTTCCATTAGGGTTTTTTAAATTATTTTGTTTGCTTGGAGACTTGTTTTCTGCAAGGCTGGGTTTACTGGGCAGCAGCACATCTGTTTACATTGTGATGGCTTTATCCTGGCTACTGAAATAGACAAACTGTTGGATTGGCCTTTTTTTTTTTTTTTAAATGAAAGCTATTCTCAATTATTGCAGAATTCAGCAAAAATCTGGAAAACTCTACACATTAAGGCATGGAATTTTAGTTCCCATCAATTTCTTCTGTTCTGAATATTATTGTGAATGTCTGGAAATGTATCTGATATAAGCACACAGAGTGACAGATGAAACTGCGTTACTTTACCTCAGTAACAGGTTCTATTATAATTTTTAAAAGTAAAAGGTGAATGTATGTTTGTCAGCCGTGGCCATTAAAGCACAGAAACCCAAGAATTTTAAAGGCAGCAAGTCTGCTTAATCCCATTTCAAAACGTATCAGCATGATTTCAATTTTATATCCAGTGTCCTGTAACAAAAGGATCTTTATTCCCACACAATACTTACTCCTGAAACCATGTGGGAAATTGAAGCCAGAGCAGGACCTGCTGAGGGAGCAGCAGATGAAGCTCATAGGACATAAAAGATGGTACTAAAGCAAGGATGCCACACTGACAACTAGTTTTAGTTCATTCAGCTGGTTGGCTTTTTTCCTACTCTTTTACAGGCAGAAGGAAGTAGCACAGGAGAAGAACGACATGGGCTATTACCACTTTTATAGCATATCTGAAAATAAATTGATGATGATAAGCTTATCATTAGCAGATGGCCTCAGCTGTGGCCAGGCTCAATATCTGGCAGAAGGTCATCTGATAGACAGAAAACGGTCAGAGAAGTAAAAGACAAATTGTTTCTATTAAACTCTGCTTGAAAAGTGATGGAAAAAGGAAGGAAACAGATCCATTACTCTTCCAAATTCACCCAAGTGCTTTCAACACAAACTCCGTACTTCTCCCTGCCCTCAGCAATGCTTTGAATCTCTCCTCATGCCACCCCCCTGCCATTACCCAAGCAGTGACCCAACCATCTACGTGGAGATCAGCATCAGGAAAGGCGGGGTGTGTGTCTGTGTGTGCCTTTCTGCTGGTGCTGTGCACAACCAGAACCTCACTTCAGAGCCGCAGAGCCAGTGTCCTACATGGCTGCGATCAGCAGAACCTCCCAGCCATCATTGGCACTATAATGCCACACACTTGGCAGTTCAGTGCACTACTTCATATTTTGGACCAGGTTCAAACGTTTTAGAAGACTTTACCCTTATCAAACCTTCTCATGGTAACCATGATAAAGGTAGTTTGTCTATGCCTTAGGCACACCACTGACCAGAGTCTGGTAAATTAGCAAAGCTGGAGTTGTTGCACAGTCCTTTCTTCACACATGCCAAGTTACAGAGGTCTGTGAGCTTTCCTTCAGAACAGAGTGGACTTAGTATCACTCATGTCCAAAACGTGTGAAGGTTCAGCAAAAAGAGACCTGGATTAGACTTTCATTGCCTGGGCAAGACCTTACAACCCACGACCTCAAAACAGAACTAGTGGAAGAGCAACAACTGCTTAAGTTTGTACCTTTCAAGACAGATTTTTGAAATCTAAACCAAGAACTAAATGACAGGCTGAGAAGAGTGCTGGTATCCTTCACAGTTGTTTAGCAATTATGAAAGAGAACAATACCAAAAGACCCAAATGAATCCATCTCACTGCACATATTGTTATGGAAATGCTTCCTGGGGAGTTTGGTCCTTCCCTGTGGTGCAATCTCAGCCTTGCTTGGAAGGATAACACTCACCACTTACTGCTGATGCTCTCCTGGGATTTACTGAGTGATGACAAGGAACTACAGCCCCTCGAGTCTGGTGGGCTGATGTCCTCTACATGAGGCAGGGAGGGATGAGAAGGGGAGAAGCCACTTTGTTGGGAGGATGGAGTTCGTGCTGTGGAGCCTGACAGGCCATTCCCGTCCGCGTCAGTCCCAGAGCTGCTGCTGCTCTGCCGCGTGGGGGTCCCTGCGCCGCGCCCGGAATCGCTGCCCTCCTTGGCCTCCTGTTTCCGCTTGCGGTACTCGAGGAGCGATACCTGGGGGAAAATACAGCCATGAGTCAGGGAACACAGAGGACTGGGACAGGGGGAGGAACAGGCCCGTGCACTATCCAAAAAATCTTCTGGGTCTGCAGGTAAAACTTGAAAAGGCATAATGGGATTATCAACTCTTGCTGGATCTGCAGGCACTCCAGAAAAGAGCTAAGTGATGCAAATTCAGACTGCCATGATCATCGACCTTTTACTTTTATGACCAATACATCAGCAGTAACATCCAGCTTATTTGCTCCTCTAACCACCTGGATTTTAACATTACTTCAGGACATACATATTCAAGCAACAAGCTTCTATAACCTCCCTCCTCTCAAAACCTTCCATACATTCTCTCTGGTTTATGACATTATCTAATTTTTTTTCAGTATCTGTACATCCCCAAAACAAGTAATAAGAGTCTTCTTCACAGAACAAGTGCCTTCAGTGCCCAGTTCATCCGTACTAGTTCAGCTCATTAACACTAAAAGCTTGATAAAGCCTTGCACAGAATTTTAACTTCCTTAGTGCAGGTTTCTGCTATGGAGGCATTGCAAACTTCCATCACTACCACCAAAACAAACTGCTTGTAGCCAAGGTAGAATGTGTTTTGGGCAAAGCAGTCTCAGATTTGTCAAAGACACTAACCAAAGATAAAGCAGCCTCGGAACACAAGGTCAGCAGAACCAAAAAGACACAAATATTTCCAGCTGAGCACTTATCTTTCAGTGCCTTCCCTCAGTTATTATGAGGAAAAGAGACATAAAGGACTCACAGAAGGCAGCTCTGCTGAAGAATTTATCAGCTATGACTCAATGCCCGTACAGAAGGCTTTATGATGCTAAAATATTGAACAGGGTATTTGCAAAAGAAATTCAACATATGAAGGTTTTAAGTTAAGTGTAATTTTAAAAGAAAAACCAAAGAAAAAAAAATCAAGAGACTCTAGAAATGGAAAGGAAGTAAGATATTCCATCCAGTTGGACCCTTATACATGTGATCTGAGTTACCATGCTAGCCATTTAAAAAAAATCCAAGCAGAGGAAAAGGCACTGATATTTGTCCCACGAGTACCCCATTTTGTCACAGCACCACCTTGACTTAACATTTTACTTAACTGGCCTGCTGTAAGAAACCAGTATGTATTTGCTTTTGTTAAACTATATTCCTGTGTTTTTAGTTTCAAAGAGCTAAAATTTAATTAACTTTCATCTTACTTTCATTGTAATGTTATGGAAATGTTCTAATATGGTCTAGTAAACAGCTTAGTTTTCTTTTGAAACATTAGACCCTCTTTCCTAGTAAGGACCCTTTTCATCCTAAAAAATAACACCTCCACTAGCTGCACAGCTGCACAGTGTTATTGCTCTGGGTCTTGTCTCAGTTTAACAATTGTTAATGATGAAAGCTGCCAGCATCCTGCTCTTTTTACTGAGATCCCAGAAGAGGTATTTGCACTGTGGTGTCTTTTTTTCCACTTCTCACATCAAAATCTTGCCTAAAGGATAGCTCTCTCTCTTGTAACAACCGCTTCCACCCAGGCACTGGATGCCTGGATAACTCACACAGACTCTCTGTTTTCCTTGTAAGTCTTGGCAGGAACCTGAGTGGGAACTGTAAACATCATGGCGATCTAAGGATTTTTTTTACAGGAGTACTTGCCTTCTTCCTTTGTGGCGGATTCTGGGGAGCAGCTCTGGTGCCTTCAGAAGCCCTCTCGCCACAGGGAGACATGGATCCATGTACAGTCTCTTTGAGCAGCCCTGACTCGTGTCTGCTGAAATACCCTTCAGCAGGAGAGCTGCAGCATCCTGCTTCCGAATTCATTGGCTTCCTCTCTCCCAAAGGAGGAGACCCCTGCAACAACCCATCCACACGTGGCATAGCGTTCAATGGGGAGAAGGCATACATTAAATTAAACTCTGTCCGAAAAGCCTGATCAGAGCTTCGTAGCAGCATCTGTGCTTCCCCACTTTTCCCTGGGAAGTTCATCTCTGAAGTTGAGTTTATGGAGGATTGTGGAGCCACATCAGAGGATGCAAAGCTGAGCAGCGATGGCCGTTCCTGGCAGGTGTTTGCACTGGAATCCAGGTACCCACCCTTCAAATCCAGGTCGGATTGGAGGCAGACCTGGAAAGTCCGAGAAGGATACAGGAGCGGGGCGGGTAGTCAGGAAAAGGGTCAAGCAAGGGTTGGGAGAGAAATTTAAGTAAGAAAACCTTCTGTACGATGATAGCTTCCTGTTTCCCTGTTCCTTTCTGACCACCTTTTTGGTTCTTTCCTGCACTGTTCTGCTCATTCCACAGGGGAATGACTGAGACTAAACAATGATCAGTTCAGCTGTCCAATATGTGATGACCATCTCCCCTTCAGCAGTCTTTCTGCAGCACGAGGATAAAGCTCAACACTATCCCCAGGCAGTTAATGAATTAAACTCAGCATTTTCAATTGCCTCAGACATCCCCAAGTTGATGTTAACACAGAGCAGTAGCCAGGAGAGAATAGAACAGACCTGCTGTCCTTCTGCTGTTTTATTAGCCAAGTTCTTGTCTGTCACAAGTCAGTCACCACTAACTTCCTAACAATAAAATACCCAGGACCTCTAAGCCATTTGTTTCACTTACTGTGGGCTTTGGAAACCTCTAACAATAGTACATTCATTTAATTTTTACTGCATTTTTACATTTTAAAATTTCCAACAAAACCACAATGGCATCATCTTTGTGCTGTCAGAGTTTGTGGAGCAATAGGCAATGATACAACAGTATAATCATTTATCTACCTTAAGTGCCAAAACCCCTGCAGGGCACCAGAATAATCATCTCCTTCACCACATTAATATGTCAGGATCTCAGACAGTGAGTATAACTGACAAGATTTTATCCTCTTTGCAGGACTACAGTGCAGAAGGAAAAACACAGCAGCACCAGGCACCAGCTCTGTCCTCCTGCTGTTGCTGAGAACATTTCCCCTGCTGTATTACAGCTCCAAATAATCCACCACATTGGAGATGAGCACATATTTTCTACTATGAAACAGTCACTGAGCAAGGTAGTTCATCTCCTCTTTTACAACACGTCAGGGTAAGCAAAATACTACTTTTTAGCATCTCCTCAACATTTTCTGTCTGCAGGTGAGTAGGTGGTAAGCCAAGGCTGAAGTGAGCAGGTCAGGTGTACCACTGTGTACTCATAAGTCAAAACTAATGGTGAATGCTTTCCCTTCCCCAGCAGTCGTTTGGCCACAACTCAGTAAATTTCACAGACCACTCATGGGCTGGGCTGAGTCTGAAATTCCAGGGTCCCCAAATCTCTTGCCTGCTACTCAGCAGCTGAGACATCCTGAGTCTTTGCATTGTTTCACTGTTTCCCACCAGGGTCAACAAGCAAATCAAATTCCAGTCTTCAACTTGTTTGTTTTGTTGTGGTAACACTGAAAATTCTCCTCAGCCTTACTGTGACTAAAGCTCCACCCTTATTCCCAGTGCCTGCACACTCCTCCCTCCTCTCCCAGCATGCACACACAGCCCACACGCTCCCGGCTCAGGTGTTGTAACTACCTCAGGTGACATGGACTCGGGCCTATGTGCAGGGGAGCTCTCGGGGGATGACACGTTCTAGAGGAGGGAAAAGCATATAGTTATTCATCTACTTCGAAAGTCAAGAGGCAATTACAACGTACAAAAGCACACAGGTTAGCAATGGCTATTCTAAACAACTACCCCAAGAAGTGGTCCCAGCCTGGACAGCATCATGGTTGGTTAAGTAGTTTCTAAAGTTTCCTCGAAGCATACACAGGACTGGGTTACTGCATCTCATGGTGCAACTTAGTACCCAAAACAGTTAAGAAAAGCAGCAGCTAACTCTTTATATTTCTGATGCTGTCAGACAGACTTCGCTCCATGAAGTACAGAGAAAGACACTTACGGTTTTCAGTCTGAGAACACGGGAGAGAAGAAAAGCCTGGTTTAGCCTAGAAAGTAAACTAAGAGCCCCCCTTAGATGACACTAAGATGACCCTTCATAGACATATACTATAAAACAAACGTCTCCTTCAATCCACAGTGGGCCACCTTGCCAACTCAAGTCAAGAGAAGAGGTATGAGCAGCCAGCTTTATGAAATGTTGTATAATCTGAGCACCTATCCTTGAAGGCAGTGTATGCATGTAACAGCATGGTTAAGGGCTCTTCCCAAGCACTTCCCTTTCCATGCTACTGAGCAGGCCTAAAATAAAATCAGAGAGGCAAGATTCCCAGAGCTATGTTACTATCAGAGAAATATAGCAGGAGTCACTATTTTATGCAAAGTAGAGAACCTCAGAAAACTGAGGAATCTCAGAAATTTCTTAACAAAAGGTTTTGACAAACTCCACAAAAAAGCAGAGGTATGTAATCATACTTCTGGCCACTGTAATGAATATGGAGAGGCCAAGCATCCTCTAAATTGTTCCCACTCTAAAAAGATCACAAAACTGAGTATGAAAAACCTCAATCTGTAAAAGCCTGACAAACAGAGCTTCAGAAGCTTGCGATACAAGTTTTATAGAGAGTGGCTAAGAAATCAGTCAAGAAGGAAGTTTCTTAAAAGCCTTCAAAAAATGTATTTCCCAGCAAGACAAGATGGCAAGTCACAACTTCTGCGTGCTTGAGGAAGCTTGTGAACTGATGGAAGAATTTTTCTGTTGCTCTCTCCTCACAGTGCCACAGGCTTGTACTTGGGGAGATGCATTCACTCATTCAAACTTTGGTCCAGTGAGTTGTTAGATTCTTTTCAAGAGGAAAAAAAGTAAAAGGCAAGTAAGTTATAGACACCCAGCAAAATCAAGGCTAATTAACACTAAGGTGGGACAGGAAAGGAGTGATTAGACTGTGGAGGTTCATGGCAACACTGCTCTGATCTGTCACCTCAACCACTGCAAGGGTAAGGATTGTCTGCAGTAAAGCTCTTTCTGCCTGAAACAGTCCTTCATCTCTCTTCTCAATGCTCCACTATCTTTCCTGCTGAACTCCACAGAGCTGCCTCTCAAACTGTTACAAGAAAGGGCTCTCAACCAAAATAATCAAAGTACACTAAGCTGAAAGTACCACAAAGGAATATTTGCCCCAAAACAGATGAGGGATTCTTGCAGGATAGTCAGTTCCTGGTATGGAACAGACCATCACTGCACCATTTTTTAAATGGTTCTAACTGGCAGAGTATGAGCAGCTGGCCTGAAGTCTTCTGTGAGTTTTTTTTTAATGAAAAGATGCAATACTGAAACTAAACCTGCAAACAGCATGATCCCTATTCACAGGCAGAGAGTGGAGGGTCCTGGCTGGATGAATACTGGTAACTCTCCCACAGAGTTTAGAGCAATGGAAACCACCTACCCAGCTTGCTCATTAATTCTGCTAATTTTTGCAGAAGGAAACTATCAAGAAATAAAAGGTATTAAGGCATTTTTCTTCTATCCAATTCACTTAAAGGGAACCAAAGAATATTATGGAAGACGATGTGAAGTATTGCTACCATATATAGGGTTACTGAAAACTACTTGGGGAAAGAGGAGCCAAGGACGTCTTACAGCCTCTGAGAAATGGAATACTTGTACTCTTTGGAAGTGGCAGGGATTGAAAAACCCATTGGCACAGAGATCTGAAGTGAAGGAGATGATTAAAGATTGCTGAAAAAACCTGAGAAATTTAGGAGCTACTCTGCAGAAAAAGAAAAAAAGATAAGACTAATGTTACTGATAGCTACAAAGTGAGGGAAGGCTGGGCTGTACCAAAGTTTAACATTTCCCAGAGCAGGAGATCCATCCAGAAGTGAAGTAGGAGAGAAAGGCAGCAGTGCTCTTGAGGCTGAGACTGTGATGCTGCTCAGGAATACATACTCAAAAAGGAAGGTGTCCCTAGTGCCACCTCTGCTGCAAATATTGCTGTTCTTTTCTTTTTAGCACACTCACTGCCGGGCAGATTTACCTCGAACTGTAGTGGAGTATTGCAGCGGCTGGCAGCCAGTGAGGGGATAGGTGAGAACACGACGCCGTAACCATTGCGAGTCTCCTCCTCCCCGGGCAGCGACGAGCAGGGCGTGGCCAGCTGTGGGCTCGCTGCGCCGGGGACCGAAGGGATGGGAGGCGGGGGAGTAACAGGAGACAGCGGCCGCAGCAATTTCTTAACGTTTTGCTCCATCAAGTAACGAGACTTCCATTTCTTCAGGGGACTCAGCAAGTCTGAAACACAAAGTGAGCTGAGGACACGGCTGAACCACTGACTATGAGCAAATCGCATGCTGTCTTCCCCCAGCTCCCAGCCCAAATGAAGCCCAGGAGTCTTCAACGCAACTACAAAAGACTCCTAAAAATGAAGTACCCTCTGAATTACTTCTACATCAATGTCTAGATATTGGTAACAGAACAATACATAGTCAGGAACATGGAGTGAACAAGGAAAGCAAATACTTCCACTAGAAGCAAGCACAAGAGGGAGCTAGGGGAAAGGAAGCCGCAAGCTAAAACGAGGAGATGAGAAAAGAGGAGAGAGGTCAGAGGACATGTCATTGTGATTCTTACAAACAAATCAGAGACAGCTGAGTTAGCATCACCTGAACCTAACAGTTCCCTAGGCTACATCAATACAGCCGAAGCACATTTCCACTTCCACAAAGGATTAAAGCCTTTGCCTCAGGCCTACCTCTCTTCAAAATAATCTTCTTTAATGCTTAGTTAAAAAAAAACCAACCCCAAAAAAATCACCAGTAAATTCTACAGGTTAGGTCTTGCTCGAGACGTATATTTTTTGGTTCTGGCATTCTGTTTATTTCCTATTCATCTAGCGTTTCAGTAATCAAATTTGTATTATCTGTGTCATGTCTAGCTTCCTGTCTGTCATCCTTGGAAAACTGAACCCTGACTGGGCTGATCTTCACTCTCTTCCTCTGTAAATTCAAACACAATATTTAACCATTCTGCTGGTTTACTCACAGATTTTAGCTTCTCCATCCTTGAGACATACTTAGTCATCTGTTTATTACACACGTGCCTGTAAGACTTTGCTAGGTCTTCCTACAGTCTGCAGGTATTGTCCTTCTAACAGCATCTTGCTGAAGAGAGATGATCCTGGGCTCTCTTCCCTCTACCCCTGTCCCTTCCATTATACAAGACATCCCAGAGCACTGAGATTGATAACGCAATGTTAAGTGATTATCTTTCCACAGGAAAATACTGAGGAACTTTACAGATGCTCAGGATAGAACGGGTCTTCAGAAATTTGAATGAACAGCAAAGCAACATTCTCGCCTACCCATGAGCTGTGCCATCAGGCAGCAGGACACATTAAGATGTCACTTGTATAGCCTTTGGCATTCAGCGCCTTCCCCTGTCTGACTCCACTGTCCACACTGCCCTCATGGTGCTGAGCACTTACCTGGGTCATCTTTGCAGATGTTGGAGGAGCTGCTGTTCTCATTGCTTTGGTATAGACACTGGGTTCTGTTCTCTTGTGGAGCTGGTGAGGTCTGAGTCATCCCCTCTTCGAGAGCTTGTTTGATCCAGCGCTGAAACAGAACGAGACTGCATAAACGTGAAACTCCTCAGGTACTTTCTCTGCAATCCTGCAGGATGCACTCCAACTCCTACACTTGTGTGGAGCAGGGCAGGCTGCTCAGAAGCCTGGTGTTACCTTGCTGGCGTGTGCTCAGGTGGGAGTGAGTTAGAACACGACTGTCAGCACTGAGCCCACCACCTACTGTGGTGGGGCTGTGCTCTTCCTGACATGAGTTCTGGGAGCAGCAATGATCAGCAGTAAGAGATAAGGGCAAATTATAAATATAAAAATGCAGGACAGTGGCACCTAAAACTATTAAAACAATAATAATTTAAAGCAAAAGGGACACAAATATAATAAACTATCTACAACCATTGATTTTTGCAAAAAAGCTGTTTCCTGCCTAGGAGAGTAAATTTGAGCAAAGAAAAAAATCTGATTAAAATGCAAGCAGCAGTTTTCAAGGAGGGTAAACCAAGAAAAGACTAATAAAAGCAAATAATTTTCTCAGCTACTAATAAAAAAGTCACAGTAGTCTTCTGAACATGGACAGTTAAGAATGTTTCACATCTCACACAAGCGAACATGAACTGAAGCCTCAGCAAATCAGCTGCTGCAGTGTGTGTGCTAGCCCTGTGTCTTGATACAAACTGACTCCTGATGGCAGGCAGAAACCTTTGCTTATTCTACTATGAAGGTAACTGCCACAACATAAGGGAAAACACTCAGGTGATCCAGTGAAAAGACAGTGAACTGCAGAAAAAAAGCAAACAGTAATTTTCATTTGTATAGTTTACCCAGGGGACTCACTTTACCAGACTCTTCTTGTCCTAGAGAGGTTTAAAATTGTACTTTTACCTTTCAGCAATCCACAGTTCATCTGCATGCCAGCAATGTGTATCCTATTAGAGATAAACGTGTGTCTTATGATTCCTCAAAGCTATCGTGAAAGTACATCACAAACTCAGTGGCCACAATCCTCAAAGTGAAAACTTCAATGCGAGGATGAAGAGCAGGTGACAGGATCTATTTTGATGGCCTTCACTACTGTACAGCAGACGCTTCTTCTCTGTTCAAATGTAACTCAAGGGATTCCACTGTGGCCGCCAGCAAAAGGAAGAAGTGCCAGCCAGTCTGGAGCACCTCTACCTCAAACGTGGCATCTGATCTGACAGCCAAGTCACTGCACAGTGTGATTAACGTGAGAGCAGGTTACAGTTCAGTTTCCTTGCGAGGTTCAGACACTGCCATGCTTTGGATGCAAACTGACATCATCAGCTGAGTTTTTTGGCACAGTTCTCAGTAGTTTAAGGATGAGGCCTGCTGACAATCCAAGAAAATATGTGATCCATTTCAACAGCCTTTATAAATCAACCTCCTTGGCTGAGCAGTCAAAAGTAGAAGACACAGGTCAGGTCTTGAGTGAGCATATCATCAAGTTCTAGACCGTTTCTAGACCTCAGCTGGCTGAAAAGGAGGTGTTCCTTGTAAGTTTTCTAAACATTCCTGAACATGAGAAGCAGATTTCTGCTTCTCCAGACTGTTAAGTCATAAAACCACCAAATGCTAAAAAGCATTTTCCAAGAAAAAGCCTAGGAACTCCTACAAAATGGATGAAACCTCTCACTAGAACACATAATAATTATTTGCATTTAAAAAGTAGAAATCTAACAAATTATTTCTGCAACATCTATTCTGGACACAGCAACTTTCAGTACTTCATTAACTATTTAATGGAATAGGCAGGGTATTTAAGTTTTCAGATTAAGAAACAAGAATGCTAGATGACACCATTAATAATTTTCCTAATAAATTGAGAAATGGATAGGAAAAACACGACACAGCTTAGCACAGGCTAGAACAATCGCTTCTACAATTACAGGCTACAAAATTAATGTGTTGTTCTAACAAACATACAAAATCATGAACTGAACATGACTTTAAATCAACCTGTCAAAGAAAACTCAGTCATACTAGGATGCACAAAATAGGTACAGGTACAGAAAGACACAAAGCAACTTTTCTGCTTTGAAAATGTCCCAGCTGCAACACAACATCCAGTCTTGAACACAACTTCAAAGAAGGTGTGGACTAAACGGAAATCATCTGTAGTGCGACTAGTCCACTCCCTGTTCAGCAGTGAGAATTATCATTTGACTAAAAAAGGTCAAATGCAGCAACAGATCAGAAGACTTGTTCCATGACAATAGTTTTCCCTCAATTTTGAGCTTGCTGGCCAGTTGTATGGCAACTGCACCGAGCACAGAACTCCAAATAGCTCTGCCAGCTTTGCTCTGGATGTTTCTCTCTTCCCTGGGGCTCAAAGACACTGTTAAGGTTGATAAGCTCAAACATTGCAGTTCTCAGCTTAAAGATGCATGAGGAGGTTGCCCAGGTACACAGAAACAGAAAAGGTGTTGTCATACATCTATTTACGAACCACGAAGAGCTTTACCTATGAAGAAAATACTGGAGACTGTTACAGCATGACAACAAATTGGCTCAAGGTGGAAAACAGTAAAGTCTAAAGATTCTCTCTGGAAAAATACCCTCAAAGGAAGGCAAAGAAATCAGGACATGGTACCTGAAAGCCACCAAGACAGGGAGAGCAGAAAAGATTTCTGTATAATTGTTCTCAGATAATCACACAGGAACTGGAAAATCTCTGAGCAAAACCAACAGGCAACAGGTAAGATGGACTCCAATAGAAATCTAAGTGAACTACTCTGCCTTCCCTGCAGATGGGTAAATACCAGTATTTATTGGTCATCTCTGGAGGAACCAAATCCTTAGCCGGGCCTGGTTCGGCTTCCTGCATGGCCTCAAGCATCTACTGTAGATAGGCAGTCTACATGCCAAAGAGCTGTGGACTTGTTCTTGTGAACAGGCAAACTCAAAGCTTTTAACCACAAAGGCTCTCCAAAGACAATGGATCTTAACTGGAGCACTGGATTCTTGAGGTCCTCTGCAACACTGTCCTATCCCCACAATGCCAACCATCCTCTGACTGTGAAAGTAGTAACGTAACACTTTCTAAAGGAAGCAATCAACACTCTTTGAATTGTGTATGCTGGATAATAAACAGCCACTGCAGATCTGAAAGTACATGTTTCTAAAAAGGCAGTCACAGAACAGTTGTTCTACCATGGCAAAAGGCAAGGATGAAAACTGAACTCTGGCAAGGAGGTCAGCAGTCATAGCCTGGACACTGTATCAACACATTAGCTCAGCGGGAACACATGGAAATAAACTCCAAGAGGACACAACAACTTTACAAGGGGGCCAGTAAGATGAGTATACATTATGTAAAGTTAAGACATGAGCAAACATACCTTCTTACAGGAGCTGTAAATGCCATCCAACAGAAAGGGCCTTCGACGTCTCTCAGGGTTGAAAGGTGAACCAAAGCGAATGTAGTGTTTAGGTGTGGTACAAATCAGCGGGGAGTGCACGAGACCTGGCAACATATTTAGGGTAGTTGCCAAAACTGTCGGGTCTGTAGTAATGCGCAGAGGACACTCAATCGGACACTCCTGCTTTTCTGCCTTGTCATTGAGCCATTCGGTAACAAGGTACTGAAGGAGGAAACACATAAGTCAGTGCAACCAGGACAGGTGAAGAAGAAAGGCAATATGGCACAATGATGTACGGGAAGCAATGCTCAGGTCAGCCCTCATGCTAAAACCCCCCTCCTTCTCAACAGGAAGGACTTCCTGTGTCAAACCAAATTCTCACCTGTTGGAGACAACCCAATGTCACAGAATGCTCCACTCATCTTATGAGAATCTCCAAAAACTTGATCACTCTGTTCAAAACTAGTTACTAGACACAAAACTAAATGTATTAATAACTAATTTATGCCTAGTATGTGGCAGCTGCCTGCTAGCTTCTGCAATTTTTCCTCCTTTCCACCTTTATCCTAGCTTGTACATGACAGTTGCAGTCACATTCCTTCTGGGTCTTCAATTCTAAGCTGGAAGTTAACCTCTTTGCTGCATCCCAAATGAATACATGCCATCCTGCCATCCTAACCTTGAGCACTTGATTATATTTACCTTTTTTGTTTTGGGGTACTTTACTGCAGCTCGATTAGACTGGGATCCTGTAGCCAGGATAGCAGTTGGGTCAGATCCTGTCAACTGTCTGCCTTCTCCTGGCCCTTCCACATTGTTGACATCTGTTGTGGTTACTAAGCTGGCAGTGCTTCCTTCCTCTGGGACAGCCTGTGTGAGTTCAGCTTGCTGGGAACTGGCTTGTTTCTGCCTTCTCAGTCTTTGTGCTGAACTGGTCCGGTATCGAGAGAAGCGACTTTTTGGTCGGGGCCTGGAGGGTTTTGCTGGAGCTGGCTTAGTCACTGTTTTTTCAGAGACAGCATCCTACAAAATAAACTGTCATTAGTCTGAGCACTTCTAAGAGTATTCCTTTTCTCTGCATACAAGAGCGAGAATGGAGATTTATTTATTGACACTACCTGACTCTCAAAATCTTGTTGGACTCTGTGTTGGTTCATAAGATGGCCTTGGGGACCCTTCAACACTGGCACATTATCGTTTTGTCTTCTGCATTCTTAAAGGACAGAACATGGGTCTTTAGGAGGAAAGCAGCAATAGGAAACTTGCTGCTTGTCTCAAGGTAACTGCTCTTATTCCTGACCTGAGCTGACAGGAAGCACTCCAGGCAAGTGTCTGAGCCCTGCCATAAAATGGGAACACATGCATCCAAAGTAGACTGGGTCAAAAAAAAATCCAAACAAAAATAAAAGAACTTTCCATCACTGCACTTATGCATCCAACTTAAGCTCACACCAGTACAAAAAGGGTTCACCTGGAGAAGAAGCCGGGCTTGTTCAGCCCAGAGAGGACTGAGGGGGATGTAACAGCAGTCTTCTACAAACAGCCTGAAGCCACTAAGAAGATGCAGTGGTGCATCAATGGACATACACTGAAATGAGAGGTTGAGACTGGATTCATGGCAAATTTTTTTCAACCTAACAGTCATGAATTGGAAGAGGTGCAATCACCATCCCTGGAGGTTTTCAAGAGAAGACTGAGTAAAACACTGGCCAGCCAGGTCTGGCTTCAGGGCTGTCCCTACCTAACTCAGAATGGACCACAGAGCCCACAAAGCTCCTCCCCACTTGAATCACCTTACAATCAGAAATGCTGCAGCTGAGCTTCATACAAGATAGCAAGCAGTTCTATCCTCATCTTACCGCTGCATGTGAGGACCGTCGTGTGTTCACCCCAGTACTGCTGGTACTGTTAGGACCAGGAGGAGGAGGAGGAGGAGTGCTCAGTGCAGAGCTTCCATCTTCAGTTTCAGGAGTCTCTGTTTTTACTTCTTCCAGCTCAGGAGCTTCAGAATTGATGTTGATTTCAGCATCAGTGCTGTTACGTTCTGATGGTTGCTCTCGTCTCCTCTTTCTCTTTTCTAAGTTCTCAAACATGTGCATGATGGCTTCTACCTTCCTGTCTTCCCGGGACTATGACACAAGGGTAAATTGAAGTAAGCATGGTAAATTATGCACATAAACAAGGCAAGAGCAGATATGGAAAGCAGCACAGAGAGAACAACTGCCAAATAGCAATGACAGAAGCCAGACAGAGGACAGAGAGAAGCAGTTCTTATCAGTTATTTGCATTTTTCAATACGGCAAATTTCACAGAATAACAACATAATCACGTGTTTGTAGCGCAAGTAGAAGAATTTGACTTTGTTCTTAAATAGGACCACTTAGATACTACTGAGTTTTATTTATAAAACAGCCATAAAGAAATGCATAATTTTGAAGAATTAAAAACCATAAGAAAGCAGAAGTAGAGTGAAGAGATGACTTGGAAACAAATAGAGCTATTTGCTAATGACCAAATGTTAGAACCAAACAGAAGCCAGGGGAAATAAAAGAAGTGATTTGGTAATTTGCAGCAAGTGTAATACACCACACAAACTGATTAAAATGTTCCAGATTCATTCTTTCTGCAGCAAGACTGTCAGAAGATGACCTAGCTCAAAAAGAAAAGCTCTGGTTTAAGCAGCTTACATAGTGGATAAGAAAAACCAAATATGAGAGAATAGAGAGGCAAAACAAGTCAATTTATTAGGTAAACAGAATGGACAGGAAATCTTACCACCTGGCTGTGTCAGAAATAATTGGTAATTATGCATGTAAAAAGCCCAGTACAATAATGTTGCAGTGACTGGCAAGCATCAAGTGGGTTTTAAGAGGTGGGGTCAAGTGTCTTCTGAGATTTATCATGGAGAAAGTATCTTGGAGCCCATGGCCTGGCCTTTACAGTTTTCTGGTAAAAAATACTACACTACACACGAAGAGAGACTGGGGAAACTATAGATATGGGTATTTACCTGATGCCAAGTATAGAAAACTGTATCACATTAAAGCAGATTAACTGGTACAACCTACAGGAACAGGGCTTACAGGCTGATAGGAAACTAACACTTCACTTAGGCTTACTGAACTATTCTGTCCCAGAAGAGATCAGCCTGCCTACATTAAAATGAAATCGTCCCTCTAAGCTTTAAGGCCAATCTGGTGGATTGCCCTTGGCTCTCCAAGTTGCTGCACTATCTTAACATTTAAAGCATGCTCAAGAAATTTAGAAGATCTGTATCCCTGATTAGAGGAAGGCAGGTAATTATGATACTGGTGAACAAAGAAAAACAAGGGAATTCCTAGCTTCAATACATTTGTTCGCTGGTAAAAGGATAGGAGCAATTTTTCTGTTTTTCTTCCTTGGGTTTCTGGTTGGTTGGTTGTTTTAATTGTGTATTTACATCTTTGTTTGGATTTTTCTCTTGTTTATTTAAATTAATGATTTAAGAGCCAGAACAGCTCCATTCACATGCATAAAACATTCTAATCCAGGCAGCAACCCCAGGAGCCATAAGAAACCCAAGAAAAGACCCACCAGCTCTACTCAGTAAAGATGAAGGCTAAAAAAGGATTGTATTATCAAAGATCCCAGAGCACTAAGATACATTTTGATCAAGAAGACTGCTTAAGACAACAATAATTTGGCAACACAGAGATTTCCTAAGTAAGTGCCAATAGTACTGTTGGTGGTAGTACCCCTCTTACTAACTTTTGCAACTCGATCACACCCTTCTCCCCATATGGCAACATGTTTATTTAACCATACACTGAACAGATATCTGTTTACAACTCTAACCCAGCAAAACCAACCAAGCTTTAAGAAAAATCAGGTGCTGTTACATGGTATGATCGAATTGAAGATATCCTTGCTCACTGAGGGGTGTAGGATTAGGTGACCTTTGATAGTCCCTTCCAACTCAAACTATGCTATGGTTCTATATAGTGTCATAAATTCTTGTACTGGCAATAAGGAAGGGCAGCAGGAACATAAAAAAGGTCCAATTACCTTTTTGGAATCTGGTGCTGATGGTCTTGCTAAAGGTGTGTTTTAGAACACCAGGTGTGTTCTGGCTATAGAACAGCTCTGAAACTAACAGTTAAACCTTTCGATGAGGAAACAAATCTATAGTGTACCTCCTAATCTGCAACACCCTAACATAAATCCTGTGACTTGAAGTCAACCAAGCCTAGGTGGTTTTTTCCTCCGCCTTTTTTTTTTCTGCTGTTGGTAATCAAATTACTAAAGATTCCTAACAGATGGGATTTCTGTTTAAACAAGTGAAATAACCAACTGGACCTGTTGGTCACTGCATGAAACAGGTCCTAAAGAGGGTGATACCCAAACAGAGTGAGGTACTTGCCCGTCTGCTGTGGACCAAGGCTCCCTGTTCATCTGCAGGCTCCTCTTTCTCCTCTTCTTGTTTCTCCTCCTTCTCTGGCACCTGAGAGAGAAACCCAGATTTAGTAACCCAGGACTGTTTCGAAGTTACCAAGACTTCCATGGTAATTTAAGGTGCTAAAGATTTAAAAAAAGGCTTCCTGCAGTTTCTGTTCTGATGATTCCAATGCTATTGGATCAGGCTCCTGCAGCACTGAATGAAAACATATATAAAAAGGGGCCAAAGATTTTACCTCATTGTCACTGACTGCTGCAGGTCCCTCAGGAACTTCCTCAGTTTGCTGACTGCTGTTCTCATCCGACGCAATGCTCTGCTGTTCCATTTCTAGCTCCTTTCGACGGGCCTTTCGCCGGCGTGTTTCTGCCCCAATCAGTGTGCCTAAAACAGGTGGAGGTAGGTGTTCTGCAGCATTTGGGCTACGTTTCTGCACAGGGCAATTCCGGTTCCCCTTGTGACACGCACAGTCCACTTTATAATTGCTGCTCCAAAACACAAACATAATTCATGTCACTCTTCATTTCTCAACCCCTGCACAGAGACATTCAATACATGTCCTACTAAACATCTCACCACGTGTCAAAGCAAGGACAGCAGGCTACCTTATGGCCTCTATTGTAGAATATGCCAGCAGAACTGGACAGAATAGCCGGGAAATGCAATTCAGTAGAAAACGGAGCAATATGTAGAATGCGAGGAAAGGGCTGGAGGAAGATGTCCAGTCCAGGAGGGCAGTGGAGAGCTCCTGGGTGAGGTGAAGGACTCACCAGATGTTGTACTCATAGTCAAAGGCGATGGTAACCTCTGTGTCCTTGGCAATGGTGGCAACAGCATAGATGCACAGGTGGATCATCCCATCAGCAATCACATGACGAACCTTGTTAAACAAAGTAAAAAGAAATTGATGTCTCCACAGGTTGCATTTCCTACTTCCAAGACAGAAGCCTCGTTTTGCAAAGTAGCTCTTATTCTACTCTATGAATAATTATCCCAAATTCTCCACAGGGAAAAGCCTGCTTTGCTGTTCTTGTCTCATACTGTGCTTTTCCACTTAAAACTACTAACACCTGCTTACCTTAAGTATCATTGTGTAGCCAAAGGAAAGACATAAAAGAAATCTTTCTCTTCCAAAAAACCTCCTTTATGTTCCCAAACTGTCTCGTATTTGAAGTATAAACCATCAAACAAGCAAGAGACACAAAGAATTTACCACCTTTAGTGAATTTTAAGTTAGGGAAAGCACTAAGCTTATATAAATCATGTATTTGCAATTACAGTGATGATGAAGAGAGATTTACCTCTGCGTTTGGAGTGCAGGACCGCCTGATGAACCTGGCATCATTACCAAAGGTGCGGGCATCAACACACATCTCAACACCATTGAACTTGGAGTAGAACAGCACAAAGGGATATGGCCTGGAGATGCAACAGAACATCTCAATCTCAAAATACCCAATTCCTACAGCACTGTTCTTAACAGGTATCCCTCACTTCACTGGAAGCAGCACTTCCATCAGCACTACTGCTCTGGGGGCTTGTGTACTTCTAACAATTTAAAAGATCTATTTCAGAGGGTTTGGTCCATAAGCAGAGCATCAAGCTGAGGTGATATATTTGATTTTCCATTTCTATGGAAGGCACAGCTGACAGGACCCAGTAAGTGAGCACTACCTCACAGAGACACCAGTCTCTCTGTGCCACGATGCTCTCATACCAATCATTTCATAGTACTCTTACTTTTTGAAGAAATGCCCATTGACCTCGAATTGCTGTCGTAACATAACTTTCCCTCGATACTCAATTATAAGGGTATCTAGTGCCAAGTCTCTTGCTGCCCTCAGGATCTTCCGGTGCTTCTGAACCCGAGTCACCCTTCCCAGCTGCAACTGTAAAAAAAACCAGAGCAAAACAGGAAAATTTGAACCAAAGGCCTCTAACCCATGAAGAATATTTTACCTACATAAAAAGAAAAAATATTCTAATAGCAACACACAGAAACTCTGCCAGGTAAATATATTGCTTATTTTGTAACAATTTAGTAATGACCAATAACCTTGATAGTATTTATCAAAAGCAAACAGTATTTATTCCTTTCCTTCAACAATAGTCTGACAAATCTATTAGACCGAGTATTTCAGTCTTGCAGCTAGGAGTCACAACCAGACCTGTCACTTGCTACTAACTGGGAATTGCTTTGCAATTATGGCCACTTTCACAACCAGAATAATTCAGATCTTCCCTAAATTGTGGGTTGTCACACATTCAGAGGAAAAAATGCCAGCTTTTCCTTCTGTAGAGGATGGTAAATTCCAGCAAATAGGCCACAGACTTAAGCTGGCAATTTCCATCTCTATCCAGAAACTTTTCTGCATATCTCTGCTCTGCTAGTGCTGTTGATATTTAATTTTTTTTTAACATGAGGAAATAAAATTTTAATGAAGACTGTTAAAACATATGTGAAACTCTACAGCTCTATTACAATGGATTTTCACAACAATGTGTCTTGACAGTATGAAACCACAACATTCTTTAAGTACAGACATCCAAATATGACATATTTTATGGAATACTGGAAGGGATATTATAAGCACTAGGGTATAGGAAAGACTAATTCCATAAAAACAAAGTACTTTTCTTACTTAACAGATTAAATCTCTCTTCAAGTAAAGATTATGTGAAGATGACCAGCTGTCTCACCACCAGCCCAGTGCCTGTTCCTTCCTAAGCATTCTATTCACTGCCCGTAAGGGCCCAGTTTTGATACTTTTCCAGAGTGGATTGAAGCATAAGTATTCTGACTTCAGTAATAAGGACAGAATATAGGTGGGATAAGATGGGGTAGTCAGAGGAGGAGAAAGTCTCTGCAGGAAAGAGAAGCTCTGCATCTGTAGAACTTATTTATCTGAGTTTGGTGAAACAGGAATGATCTCACAGCTCGTCTGGTAAGACACAGCTCAGCTTGTTTTCACTTTCTGAATTTAGAAATATGAAGCAGATTAGCTGCCATGCTTTCATGTGTGAAAAGAACAAATGATTTTATTCATGTCACAGGCTAGGGACTGCTGACTGCTAATCAGCCAAAACTGTTCTGATATGTTTGCAGAGCAACATCTGCGTAATACTCAGTGGCTTTATTTTATAAAGGCCCTTCTGCTCTTCACTTCAGAATGTGAAATCAGTCAGGGGTTTGAGCTCAAGTCAGCAATTATCAGAGGCAACAAAGGGCAAATACTAACCCTGGGTTTGGTTTGGCAACAACAGTCAGGAAAGTGATTCACAGCTTTCAGTTTGTCAAGCAACTGGCAGTAGCCAGGACTAAGATGATTTTATTCAAAACACTAAACAGCATCATATTTTCACAACTTTCCCTTTGCATCATGAGGACAGCTGAGAACTTGTTTATCATAAAATCACAGAATCATTTAAGTTAGAAAAGCCCTCTAAGCTCAATCGTTAACCCGCCACTGTCCAGTCCATCACTACGCCATATCCCTCAGTGCAAAATCCACAAGTCTTTTAAACACCTCCAGGAATACTGACTCCACCACTTTCCCAAGCAGCCTGTTCCAGTTTGGCAAACCTTCTGGTTAAAAAAAAAATAAATAAAAATAAAAAATTCCTAATATCTAATCTAAATCTCTGCTGGTGCAACCTGAGACCATTTCCTCTTGTCTTACCCAAAATATTCCAATGAACAAAATCTCATATGCTCCATGCTCCACTCTTATCTCATCTTTCCCTACTCTTCCTAGTTTGAGGAAGCATTTAGGTCACATCTCAATCTCTTTTAAGTATATACTTGCATCACTGTTGACCTAAGTCAAATGACTCTCTGAACTATTAAGAGTAAGCAAGGCATAGAAAACATTATTTTTATTCCCTTCTCCTCTCTCCAGAGTTTTCGTGGCCAAAGAGAGCAGCAACAATATTTCTACATAGCTGGCAAATATATATTGGCACAGCCTCCTGATTTTTTTCTAGTTCAAAATGCCTATTTTCCCTTATCTCAAAGAAATGCTGGTTTTGTGTTCAATAATGATACCTGGTTAACAGACAGCTGATGCAAACCAAGAAGCCTTCTCAATTGGCCCACAAAAGATGAGACAAATGAGTGAAACAAAAATAGAGTCCAGTGCATTAGAGCTCATGCTCTACACCTATGCAGCTGCCCTCCTCTCAACACTCCACAGCTACTTCCTGAGCAGACACAACAGGACATACGAGCTGACAAGCAGTAACCCAGGACAGCCACCTGGTTTTTCCTCAGAGTCCAAGAGAAACTACAAAGCCACAAAGTTCCCTGACACTTTCCCAGCATGTGCAATGACAAGTATCTACTAATAGCTTGTTTACAGTAACTAGACCTCATTATGAAGTTTTGCAAGTTTCTACTTTTGTTTCTTTGGTATGTATCACATTTGAAGTCTTGTGATTTGGAATGCTGGCCACCCTTTCCTATGGGAAAACCAATGTCTGTACTGGGAAGGGAGAGGCTGAGAGAGCATGACAAGAACAAGCACATTTATGGTGTCTTTAATAGTCTTGTGTCGTGCTGGACACATATCAAGAAACACAGTATGTGTTTTATTACTTATTTCAGGACTTCTCCTAAAACTCATGTGTGGCAGACAGAATTGGTTACATTTAGCCTCAAAAAATAATAATATTTCTAGAGAAGGAGAACTTTTTATTCTCTGCATTTCCTCAGCTGCTCTTTTTAGAAAGGCTACTCACATAGCCAGCTGGAAGTGTTTCCCCCCGCTCCCCCCGCCAAGAAATCTTATTTATTACAGAATCAGAGGCAAGAATGGAAGAAAGTTTGGTTTCAGGTTTCAGGTATTCAGGTTTCTTCCTTTGCTCTTTATACAGAAGAAGTGTCCCACTTCTCTTTTGGAGCCCACCCTTTCAGATGCAACTATCTCCACTCTCTTGGACAAGGAAGGTCCAGAAAAGGCAGAACTGTGTAGGAATGCTGTGCTCTGCTCAATAAAGCACAGATAAGATGAAACCACAACTAAGAAAAGTATGAGTGGGGAGGGCATACACCACACAAACATACTGCTTCCCTGTTTCTGCTTGTTTACATGCACTCCATAAAGATGGCAAGACACCAATCACTCATCGCTGTAAAGTTAGGGAGAGACCAACTTCCTAAAATCAGCCGTAGTTATGCAGTACATGGAAGTTACAAGAGTCCAAATAATCCAAAATACTGAAATAATGTTGAAAGGTTCTTTAAAAGAGCTTTCCACACAACATGAGTCAAAAAATAAAATTAAAAATAAATAAAGGGAACTGGAAAACTCAGGTGGAAAGCAGAAAATTTCCTATCTCCAGCAAGTGACAGATCTGGTTCTGCCTCAGGTAGAAATACTTCACTGACAAAAGTATTTATGGTAAAATACCTGTTAACCACATCACAGAAATATGCAAAGTATCCCCAACTTAGCAACACTGATTTGGTCTAATGCAAATATTTGTGAATCTCTCTCTGTACTGGCATAATTTCTGATTCACTGCGTATCAAACCTATGCCTGTTGGTCTGAAATACAATACTGCTCACTCATGCTCTGACCTACTCCACCTCTGTCCTGCTTGCTCTTACCTGCATCTGGGACCCAATAACAGTATTATTGCAGGCCAGCTCTGTTTTGTTGATTGTGTCCAGCATAGCAGTTTTGCCCACATAGTCTTTATTAGAGTTTAGATGACGCTCCAGCAAGTTCTGCACATCAGCACTGTACTGGTTCGTGAAGGCTTCCTCATACTGGTCCGTCCAGAGGCGTATCCGATTCTCCCACCCTTCAGCTGTGTTTTCGTCCAAGGCATGTGCTTCAGAAGGGGAATTCTGCACCAAACAGCAAAGAACGAATGGATAGTACACAGCAGGAAAACCTATCCACAGTGCTCCAAGCACATGAACAAGCTACAAAAAAAGGCAAATCTGCTCTAAGCTATGTAAGTGCTGGTTATGAGGACACATTTTTTAGCATCTGCACCCTCCAGAACACTGTACAACAGTGTCACTTAGAAACCTACTGAGATTTCTGTACAGAACTAAGACCTCTTGAAAGTTGGTATTTGGCATAGCTACATAAAATAAAATTAGGCTAGCACATGGCCAGAAAAGAAATTTAAGCCACTTTGGAAAAATAATTAAGTACATTAAAAAAGCAAAGCCACAGAACACTAAAAGGCAAATAAATCTCATGTAGGCTTGTCCTACAGTCAATTCACTCACGGCTAACACAATGCTTGATGATGCTGACTGCATCTCAGTCTTTGCAGTGACTGATCCAAAAATAGTCCTGAACCTTCTAGCTAAATGGTCACCAGAGTTTCAAGAAACTGAACACAGAGTATAAGCTAATACCCAGAGGGTTAAAACTGCAAGTCCTAAGCAGAGTAAAGAAGAGAGGGCAAAATCAGGTAATCCGTTTAGACTGTCTTGTAAAGGAGGGGAAAACAGAAGCTGGCAGAAAGAAAAATACTTAAGCTTCATTCTTTACTTGGCAGTAGTTGAAGTAGTTCAACAAATACTCCAGAGCTCAGTAACTCAACTGGCTTCTCACAGCACTGAGACATATATGACACTGAGGTCTTAGTAACAAGAACAAGTGAAGAGCAGTCGTTATTTTAATCATATATATTAAATACAGTAAGAGTTTTCATGCCTTTTTACCCTCTCATGTCACTTGCATACTATGGAGATGGTGCATAGGGACACCACAGGATTGTCCTCTTTCCTCTGAGCCACCTACTAGAAGCCACTGCCAGCTGCAGGACTGAGTCAGGTGGAACTGAGCAAACCTTAAGGCACTTCTGGTGTGTCTAGAAACAAATGTAGCTCAGAGTTCAAGTCTACTTTTTTTGTCCAAAAACCTTCCTATTCAGTGGCCACACTTACCACTACTGCAGGAAGTCAGAGATAAACATATTGTCCCATCCATCCCTAGTAAGAGGATGTGGAGAGAAACAAGGTAGCACAACTAGGGACTCCCAATATTAAACTTGTGAACTACTTTGATGTCTAAGCTTGAAATAGCTTTGATGCAATCAAACAATAACTACCCTCACAGAAGAGCAGCCACAACCAGTTCTACATCCCTTACATCAAACACCCCACTCCCAAGTGCCATGAATCAATCACCTCTCGGAACTGTATTGCATTATCTGACTGGAAGCTATCACAAGCAAATGGAAGGTTCAAGGGGCAATTCCTGTGATATCTTTTTGAATAGGCCTCCTTGTGGTGCACCCTAAGGTTTGAGTTTATAACAAGGCTGGCCCCACAATCAGAAATTCTCCAGGCAAACCAAAGGGAGACAAAATAAAGGGGAAAAAGCCTCACCACCATCACAGAGGGTTGTCATTTCTACTCACCTTCATCCTCAGAGACTTTCGTGAGCCCTCTCGAAAAGCCTGTCCCCCAGACAAGGAGAGAGAAAAAAAACAATGTATTAGAAATTTCCTAAGAATTACCATCCCAGAACCACACTAAATCTTACTCCAATCCTTAATAAAAGATGGCAAGAATTACAGGAAAACCTACACAAGAAACAATGGACCTATAAGAAAAAAACCTGCAATGCAAATCCAGTGGAAACTGCTGAAAAGTTCGACGGCCAGGATTTTTGAACTAAAAAAACATGCCTCATTTAGCAAAAATGTCAAGATCAAAACCAAAACCCCACTTGCTTTGATACAAGAAAGGTCCAGCAACAGAATCAACGTGGTTCACAACAAAAAAATAACCCCTCCAGACCTCACATAGCTCCTGCCCTAGCATTTTACTTAATCAGTGCCTACCAAAAGAACTTCAAGGGAAACCTAACCTGTGGAAAATCATGGTAAAGCTGGCAGATGATGGGAGAGAACCAGCTGCTCACACACTTGCATTCCAATATAAACAATTCAAAATTACTTCAATCCCCAAACCCCCACAAACAAGAGAGTAAAGTCATCCCTCAACAAATGTTCATCACTACCTACATAGTTTTCCCCACAGGCACTTTCTCTGTCCCTGAAGAACAGTGCCAAGAAGCTCTGCAGCCCAAATTCCTCAACAAAGCCTGCTAAAAAATACCATGCTCCCTTCAGTTTTCATTCCATTCACAGACTGACCCTTTTCTGCAAACAGATGGACTCCAAAAGCTATATCCCCAAATCCTAATACAGCAAAAGGAAAGAATATGTAATTGAGTCCAAGCACTGAGCATGAATGGAGAGCATTGGGAAATAAGGGTGGAGTTCCAGCAAGGTAATTTTTAAACCAACAGCCAAGTACTTGAGCAGGACACAAATACAAGGCGTCCCATTATTACACCCGAAACAGCAATTCCTGACAGGACAAAAATTTCTTGTCTACTGACAGTTTGTCAACCTGCTCCTAACATCACTCTGCACAGCATTTGCTAGGAACTGCAGCAACCTTGTCTCACTCCACATACCTTGATCTTTTTGGCCTTTGGAGCAGCGCGAGCCTTTTCTGTACTCCTCTTCCGCTTCTTGGGTTTGGTCCTGCGGACGCGGTTGACGGTCAGCGTGATGCTGGTCGGCGTGTGCTGCGTGGCCGTGTATAGCACTGTGGAGGGAGAAAGTTCTTCATCCCAGCTCTCAGTGGCACTGCTGTCCCCACCTAGAGAGACAAGTGCTTCATGAGCAACAGCTTCTCATCCCTAGGAGCACAGCCTACCCTTATGTCCACTTTCATCAAGACAACTTGCTGCCCCTGCATAGCTCTTCTCTGAGAGAACTTCACCACCTCTGTCTTCCCAACCAAAATGGGAACATGTGTTCCAAACTTCTGATATGTCACAGAAAGGCACTGATGAAAATTCTCCTTTTCTGTTCACAAGATAATCTGATTTTCCCTAGAGCTAACTAAGGTGAAGCGTAAGGAGTAGAAAATCCCAGTGGTTGGGAGGCAAAGAACATTAGCTGGCACTGATCACAGTTAGATGAGTACAGCATCCAAAAGACAAAGGTCTTGAAGAAAGAAAATAAAAGTCACCATTATCAGAATTACAACCTCAAACTCACCTGATACGTTGTCCTGCTTCCGGCGGCGGAGTCTGATCACCTTCCCCCTGCTCATTCCTCTGCCAAAAGAGAATGCACAATTGAAGCTGGTTTGTAGGAGTAAAGGCATTTGAAATTCAACAGGATGTCAAAAAATGCATGCCCTCAGTGGGGCCCAGAATGATAAGAACATCGATTTAACATCCTCATCTCCACTCCTGGTGCTACCAACACTTCTCAGGCTGACAGTGCAAAGGAGGAGGGTCAATACTGGGTAAAGCACTGGAAAGAATGCTCCAGTTAGCAAAAGGAAGTCTGTCCCACAGCCCATAGGTGGCATGGCTCAGTATGAGCAGTCAACACAAGGAGCAGCCCAGATCTGCACTGCACCAAAGCTTACCTGCACTTTTCACACTTGAGGAGGAAACCATCTTGGGAGACACTGCAGTGGCACCAAGTGGGAATTGATTCTCCTTCTGAGGAACTCTCACTATCCCCGGAGTTTTCCTCATCAGGCGAGTGCAGGCCATTCAGTTCTGCACGAGGTATAATGGTCTGGACAGGAGGAGAGGCTGGTGGTGTTGGAGGAGGAGGGGCTCCATAATTATGATCCTGAAAATGAGTATTTGCAGTACTACTTTTAATGTGAAGATATGATGTCTAGAAACTGAAGTCCCAAATCCACAGTTCCCAGTTTAATATTTAACTGGTGTAAAACAATAGCCTGAATTCCTCAGCCTACCAAGGTGGTACAGTAATAGCTCTAAAATATGTAAATTATTTCCTTCAGCACCAATGAATTAAACTCAAAATCTGTGAAAACAACCAGGCTATTTCGACATTAACTGTTGTACTGCTAATAATCTGAGATGACATAAGTGGTTAAACAGTGGAACCCGTTGCCCTGAGATGTAAAGTTTCTGTCTGTTGAGATACTCAAAACTCAACTGGACATTGTCCTGAGCAACCTGCTCAAGCAGAGTCAGCTTGAACAGGGAGGTTGGATTATGTGATCTCAAGAGGCCCCTTCCAACCTCAATGATTCTGTGACACCCTGTTCATCCCACAGCTTCAAGCCATGCTCCCACTTCTCCTGACTGCTCCTTGATTCTTGTTTTAAGTTACCATTGTGAAAATCTGCGCAGTTGAAACAAGTATAGATAATGCATAATAAACCAAATGGGGCATAAAATTACCACCAGGAAAATATTATATATTCATATATATTCACACTTCATTCATATGCGTCATTCAGTTAAAAATCTATTGCCCAGAACACTAATAAAGCTTGCTGTAGAGTATGCAAGACTTCACAAACAATAAACACAGAAATGAAAAATGTATGGCAGAACTCAGCTCTAACTTAGTGTTTCCTAATAAATAAGCCAAAACTCCTAAGGCTTAATAGGCAAAGAACTATGGAACAAGGAGAAAAGAGTAGAAGTAGACAGTAAAGAGCTGATTCACTGCAGAGAGAGTACTCACTGCGTAAGGCAGCCCGCGATAGCTGTGTTTCTGGGTGGCCCCATAGCCGTGGCTGGAGTACACATTCTTCTCACTGACAGCTGGACTAGCTTCCACAGACTCTGGGCTGTAGAAAGGGCCAGAAGTAAAACTCATCAATACAACATCATTTTTTTATTGCCAGTACTTCACTGCTCTTTTCTATTGAACACATGAGCTCAAAATAAAGAAACTTCATGAAATCATGGTGGTGTCATGCGTTTCACCGAGCATCATGTGTGCAGGATGTACAGGATGAACCTGCTTTCAGAGGGAAGGAACTGAGTAAAGGCCACCCTATATAGCTTATTAAACTAGGTCTCAGTCTGGGAAGTTAAAAAGGTCATTAGCATGTAAGAAGCTCTGTTTCCTTATTGTTGAGGAAATTTGGTTTAGTTCAGTATTCGCATCTGAGCCCAGCTAGCCTAATCTCAAAGCCACTGAACAGTACTGCCATTTTATCTCTGCAACAGCTTATTTCAACTGCAGCTAAGCAGCTTTCCTGCACCTGTGCTTGTTTCTCTCTCCCTCAGATAACAATTGTTACTGAGTCAAACATCCTGTGACAAAGCCTGCATGAAAACTGCAGCTACCCTGACAGCAACTACCAGGAACTGGAATTCCTGTTACAAAGAGACAACAAAATCTATGACCTGGACAGACAGCGGCCACAGACAGATCAGATTCACCCTGTCCAAGTCACCCAGCAGCCTGCAATGAGCAGAACAGGAAATCTGCTGCTGAGGTACAATGCACTCTTCCACCACAGGGTGGTGAAAAAAACCAGCTAAAACTCAAAGGTATATCCTCACAGAAAGCTGCAGAAACCATACTCAGAGAAGGGACAGCTGCAATTCAATGCAGGGGATATTAGATAATGAGGCTTAAGACAGAACACCAGCAAGGAAACACACTGTCTTCTGTTACAAGTAGAAGATACAAGTCACATAACCTCCACACAGATCAGAAGTAGGGCAGGTACCAGAATACGGCAAAATATTACTGAATCATGTCTGCAGATGAAATATTCATAAAAATTACAGCATGGAGCTGAGCAAGCAGGGAAAAAAATTACAGAAAAGGAAAACTTTACCTCAGACCTCTGCTGCTCTGGTGAGATCTCACAGGATTCTCAGTGGGTCCTACATGGTCAGGGTGAATCAGGCACCATCAAACAATGGCCAGCAATCACACGTGGGGCACTCAAGAAGAGTAACCCCTTGCCCTTTGGACTTCCTATTAGCTCTTGAACTCTCTGCTGCACTGAAGTTTGCCTCACCCTGCCACTCAACCTCATTTATTCTCCAAGGCACCAACCTCTGAGCTTCTGGCTTATTCTGGAGTAATGTGGATCTGTCTTTGCAACATAAAAGAGCAATAATTTATTGTACAAAGAACTGCAGAAACTAGAAGACATTATACCTATGCAAACAACACTTCTGTAGCTCAGGATTTAGCATGACACCATAAATTCAGTTGGTTTTCAATGTGACTACAGCCGGCTAAACTGCTAGAAGCAGGAAATATAGATGATTTCTCTCAAAGGATATACTTTTTAATAGAAGGTACTATGTAGAGCTTGCCACATAATCCAGTCTTTGCAACAATCCTTTAGGACTTTCAGATTGGTACAGTGTCAAATCCATTCAGGTTTAATAACACTTTCAGAAATATTTCAATATTAGAAGGAAAACAGTCTAAGCAGCAGATAGATCCTCTGTCCAAGTCACCCACATTCCTAACCACAGTCAGACTGGAATACCAGCAATGCTGCTGCAAGCATAAGCAATAAAACTTCAGGACTGTTGGTGCAACGCTGTCCAGGGGCAACAACACTGGGGCCCATGCTTCCTCAGCAGCAGCAGCACACCAAGGAGCTTCCACACTTTCCAATATGCGGTCAGAAGAACACAGCAAAACTACTCTGCAGTCTCCATGTCACCCTCAGATGAACAGCAACATTTTCACCCTACACCATTTTCACCTCCTCTCTGTATCAGAGGGTGGGGAAGATGCTAAAGCTCAGCCTATAAGGAGGATCAGCTAGTTTTCCTTTTACCTTCCCCACTGCCTTTGTGATGCACATCTTGGAATCAATTCTTTGTAAGAGGTACAAAGCGCAAGTACCCCAGACCTTATGCATCAAACCAGAGTTTCAAAGGCAAAGTGAAGGACAGCTTTAACTTTGAACAGACCCACGAAAGACATTTCAGCAGTAACAGTGCATCGATGCAAAGCCTGGAGAATAAACTCCTGGCATTCCCAATTTTTGGAAAACAGGCCAAGAAACAAATTCAGAAATCTTCAAACGTCTTTTTTCAACCTCAAGTTGGACCTACAAATTTCTTACAAGGGAGAAAGAAAATGCTTTGCAGAAGGTTTAGAGGCAGTCTTTTTGATACTTAAATACTACAAGGGATATATGCACGGATACATCTGGCTCTTCTCCCTACCATACTCAGCTTTGAAAGCAAAGTACATGAGCAAACTATTTAGTACTCTTCCTCCTGTCACAAACAGTTTAAAATTCCTGCATGTTGAGTCTTCAAAATGCTGCTGTGGGAGAAGCAGGGTGACAAGCAATACTAAATGTTAGATCTTGAAAAGTGAAGGATCATGTAACCAGTACAGATGAGTGACTTACTAGATTCTGATTCCCTGTTTAAAAACAACATGTAAAAATGTGGGCTTTAGGATGGAATGAAGCATCACGAAGAAGAATGGCTAGAATGGGGCCAGTGCCAAGACAGACAAAAAAGAGCATTAGCAGTCTTGCAGAGAGTACAACTGTATAGTCAAACTCTATGCACAGTCAAATCAGGGTGAGATGGAAGGGAAAAACAATGATTCACAACTTAGCCCACTGCTCTTACAGATCAAAATTAATACAGTCTAGAGCAATTTCTGTTCTACACTGATCCAGCTGACATGCAGGTATTTGCACAGTAGGTACCTTTAAATAATACACGGGAGAAACCTATCTCCAAAATGTCATTTGTAGATTTTTGTAAAGAGATACTACAGCCTGTGTTTCAAAGAAGGATGCAGACAACCAGGAGATAGAAGCATACTGAAATACAGTTCAGCCCTCACTCTTGTCCCTGACAAAAAACATACTCTCATCCTAGCTGACTTCATTCTAACAAGAGTTTTAAGAAGAGATCACAATACAGTATTTCCCGATTTTGAAATGCTCCTGACTCTGCAGAAGCAGAGTCTTTTAAAAGAAATATAAGTCACCTCCATCAGGCCTCAAGAGATATGGCTGCAGCGAGAGCCCTGCACATGGTCCTGTGGTGGGGACTCCAAAGGATGCTCTCTGTGCTGTGCTCCTTGGGAGTCTGCTCAGGGGCAGAAACAAAATAAAAGGTGCCTACCCAGGCTGATGCTGTCTCACATCTCTGCCAAACTCAAAAGGTGTCCACAAATCAGTCATACAAGACTGGTACCAAGTCTGAGCTAATAGGCTCTTACTGAGATGAAGGTTCAGCACACTGATCCCTCACACTACAGCTGCTGGAAAAGGAGCTAGCTTGTACTGTGCCAACGTCAAGCCTGGGTGCAGCAAATGCATGACTGCCTGCACTTGAGTATAAATTTACCAGTCAAGCTGATACAAAACCCATGGTTGAGTGCCTCATAGTGTTGGAATTCTCCTTTTCCTCATATCCTCTGTCAAACTTACCAATTGCCATTACACTGCATTTGTTAATACCCATCTCACACAGCCAGTGGACTAGCAGCCTCTTTCTCCTGAGCGAGAAAGGCACCAGCACCAATCCTACAGCCCGACTCCAGGTCAGCCCACTGGCACCCTCCCGTTCTCCTTTCTCCTTATCCGTGGGGTAACACTCACTCCGATCCTGCAGCCATGTCGGAGTAGGACGTATCTGGTGTGGTGACTCCCAGAGGGATTGCAATGCTCATGACGCCCGTCGGGGATCACGGAGTCCAGAGGGCAGCGACTGGCCGCTCCGAGGGCGGAGAGGAGCCGCAGAGCCTCGGCCAACACGTCACGGACATGGGGAAACCTACCAGAGTAGAAACAAAGCATTGCATCTCCGTTATGGGACGAGGTCTCCCTTGTATGCCTCTAAAGAAGGCCTTCACAGCAAAGAAAAGCAGAAATAGATTTCCATCAGTGACATGCCACATCATTTTTACTTCATTTTCATATGTAGGGCCAGGGAAGAGGTAGATGGTAGTAGTTTGGTGGGGACATTGAAGATTTTTTGTAGTGTTGGACTGACATGCAGTGAGCTGCTTTGCCTGGTAATGATAGTTCCCCCCCTCCCCCAAGTAAACTTAGGACTAATTATCAGATAAGTAATCTATTAGCTCCTTTTGCATATAAGCAGCAGCTGTCACCTATCACCCACAGCCCTCCACACCTAACTCTTTCCCCAAACAAGCTGCAGGCAAAATCCCATCTCTGTGGACAACTAGACAATGCCAGGGTGGACCGAGCTGAGACCCCTCCCTGGAGATCAGTTTGTACGTGCACTTGCTAGGCCTACAGCACAGGTGAGTGTGAGCGGCAGAACAGCTGCTCCCACACCACCAACGGCTCCCCTGGGCCACGAGGCCTATCCCGGACTCCGCACCGGTGGCTCAGTGAGCCCTGACACAGCAGGCCTCGACTGTGCCTGACACCTCCCCACGGCAGAGCCACGTCAGACGTCTGGGCGCGGGGAATGCGGCGGGACCACTGGCTGTGTGAGGGAGCCGGGTGAGTCACGACGGCACCGGGGCGCAGCCGCCGGCCGTGCCGGGGAAGCCCGGGCTCCACCTTCCCTGCTGACCACAGCGCTTTGCTACGGCCGCGAGAGAAATCGCCGATAAACGAGGACTTCCTAGGGTCGGATGGCGGCCGGAGGTGAAACGGGATCAGCTCCTCGTTATGTAAATAACCTCAATAACACTGATGAGCATAAAGGAGCTATTATTCTACACAGTTCGAGAGAACCCCCCACAACACAGAGAGAAGCTGCATTTCTGCACGCGGCAAAGGTAGCTCCAAAACCAAAGAAAAATGGTGAAAACCGCCTTCTCTGCACGTCAAACTTTAAGGGCAGCCTTGAATACTTTCCACTGCCTTTCCCTGGCTCCGGCAGCGCAGACAGGCCAGCCTGCTGTCACATGCTCCCCGGCATCTCGGGGCTTTGCCAGCAAACCCTCCTGGGCTAGAGAGGCTGTGAGCCAAGTGTTCCTGTGGGTAGTGAATTTCTCACAGAGAACTGCCTTTGGACACCACAGTCCAGCCATTGTTTAATACACAAAAGCCCCAGAAAGACAAAAACACACACTCACTATAAGGGCAAATGAAGAGTCAGAGTCAAAAAGTTTAAATACTACATGCTATATTTTCCTGTCTTGAAAGGCAGGCCACTTCTCTTGGCACAAGGAAATACTTTCCTTCTTCAGCATACATCCCTATGGAAAATCTTTCAGACAGTATGACAGGCATACAGTGAATTACAGAAGTAGCACATAAAGATTTCTAAGTGGTCTGTGGCAATTCCCTGCTATGCCCCAAAGCAATGGTCTCATGGGGAGGTGGGAGATGAAACAGGAAACAGGCAGGACTAAGCTCACAAGGAGTTCCAACCCAAGACAGCCCAGTGTCCTTGAGTGTGTTTTCTGGGGGAAAAAAATAAAGAAAGTTAAAAGGACCTTCCAGAAGTGTCTTATTTACCCTTTCCTATGCTTGTGACAAGAGTTGTGATTTCTACAGTGACACAAGATGAGACAAACTGCTCCTAAAATACAGCTAAAAGCTACAGACATCAATCCCTGCTTCAACCGAATCATGTAAAACTTAGCACAAGGTTAAAAGAAATAAGACAAGTTTCTCAGTGTCTGAAGCACCCTTCCCTTTAAGGGACATGGAAAATGCTTCCTCCCCCCCACCCAGTAATCTTTCTAAATACTTGTTTATATGTTTTTCCCCCTGTTGATCTCACGCCTTTGCCAATGACCATATCCAGCTGGCAGCAGCCCGATATTTCATCAGGACAAATTCCACCCTCCTGCCTGCCTGTGACTCAGCAGGACTGGAGGATTTCAAGTGCAGCTTCTGGACTAGAGAGTTACAGGATACCTGGTCAGTCCAGGAGTAACTGGGACACGTTTTAACCCACTTCTCATAGGAAACCCTCCTTCTATCAGCACTGTACAAATGCTGCTGCACTGATAGAGTCTGATAACTCCCATTTTTGGGAAAGAGATTGATGGAGAAACATGAAATAGCAAACTGAACGGTTAAACAAGGCAAATTCCAGTTCACTTTTCTGTTGGCCCAGCAATACTTGCCCAACTATCACTCATCTCAGATTTTACTGTTTGGTGCTACCATTTTATGTGTACTTTCCACTCTGACAATGCGACAATTCAAAATGAATTGCTGAGACCAACTTCAAGTGCTGTCCAAGACCACATCCACCTTCAGGCTATATTACAGTCTGGACTCCATGAAACTTGGCCACCTAACATGCAAAAAATCAGCCTGACAGAAAATGCTGGGGCTGAAATCCAAATGTTCACCCACCAAACTGGCCAATCTCCTGTATATTCAATGCCCAAGGTCCTTCCTACCTCTACCCCCAAAAATACAACTATACAGGAAAAAAAACAGAACTCACACCCAGTTCTCTCTGCTGCTACTGGAAAAACTTTTACTAAAATTCAAAGTCTTAAGTCAAATCTAATGAGCTTCAGACCACAGCACAAATCTGTCTCCCTTACAACACAATTCTTCTTGAAATCAAATGGAAATAGGAATTTTGATGGCCCAACAGGTAGATAATATTTAGCTGGTTTTGAAAATGCAGCATTTAAAGACACCAGCCTCCTTAACCAGTCATACTGGTATAAAGATACCTGGTCTTCCCCAACATCATCAGAACAGCCCAGATGAGCATCCACCCACACAGCCATCCCAGCTGGGATCCTCAGTTCTCATTCAGCGCAGGTCAAGTGCCAAGGCACTGACCCACTGTGAGTGGCTGCCTTGGCTACACTGTGAATATATGCTATTCAGTTATTTCAGGTAGCATCCTGTATTGACAGAAAGGACTTGAATAAATCTAAGCTGGCCAAGCGAAGGTTAAGTAACACCTGCTGCTGTAACAGTGAATTTAATTTTCGGAACTCTGTTTAGGATGCAATGGCTGGAGCGCTGCATTGGCTCACTTCCACAGCCAGTGCCATCCATGTACAGATAAAGCAGATGCAGAAAATTTACTGCTGGAAACTATGACTTGTGATGTTAAAAGTCTGTACTAACAGGGATAATCAAGCATGGTGAGTCAAACAGCTCACCAGAGCTTCCTCCTTCAAGATGCAGTTGTTCCTGTTTTCACTCGTGTCCCAGTCATATAGACACCTCTGGGCAGTCATGGTGTGCAACACTTGGTGACAAGACTCTACAAAGTTTGTGAAGCATCACGAAAAATTCACCTGCAGACAAAAAACCCCGGGCACAGCCTCACAGACCGCATGTGCAACCTAAATTGCAACCTTTGGTGCTACTCAGGTGATGCTGTACGATCTCAGAGGGGACAGAACATGCCCCTTGCACCCTCCCACGGTCACAGATTCAAGGGCAAAGTAGTTACCAAAGAGGGGGAGGACAGAGATTCATCCTGTTCCTCTGCAGGGTCAGTGCACATCTGTGAGTCTGTGTCCACAGAGAGCCTGAAATACTTTACCATTGTGCATCCAGTGTCTCATGCATGGCCAAGAAAGATAAAAAGGTAACACTGGTACAAACATATCATGGACAAACCAGCAAAAGCTTTTTCTTATTACGCAAAACTTCAACATGTGAGCCAGGGCAGGGAGAACAGGGAAATCACCTCCATGTGCACTGATGGTGACCACTTCTTGTTCACAGACAGTAAAGGACAGATAAGCGCTTTCTTTATCTCTCCCCACACTTACCAACAACTCCAGTTATTGAAGCCCCAAACTGGAAACAGATTCCAGACTTTTGACAACCCAGAATTACTAGTGTCTGAACGGTAACCACCATCATCTTTTCTATGCTCAGCAATGGGCCTCTAAGTCACCTACAAAGAATGAGCTCTGTGTGTAATGAGCTGCACATCTTTAAGCTCCCACACCATTACTAGTCATATCAAATTCAGAGTACTTCTTTCTCCTGCACCTCATACTGCCACAGGCCAGTCCAGCGCTGGTGGAAAAGTGGCAACAGTGGGTCTGCCATGCAGCCTTCTTTGGCATCCCCTCCACCAGTCTCATTTGGGACAGAAACAGCAAGGTCTGATGAGTTCATACTAATACTGTCATCTGCACCAGCGGCAAATCACTTGGCATGTGGAGCAGTGTAACAAGTGTTAGCATTTTAGATCTTCTTCATTCATCTTTCCCCCTGAAAATTTCAGAATAACCAAAATCTATGGGACATCTAACGTAAACAGGAACAGCTTCCATTACCATGCTGAAAAAATCCTCTCATCAGCCAGTGCCACTCAAATATGAGCACGGTCCACCTGAGTCCAATCCAGTATTGCCTCTATACACACAAACCTCACGTCAAGGTCAGATCCTCACAGAAAGGAAAGCACCTTTAGTGCAAACAGAATCAGATCAAGGTTTTCTGGGTTTAACAGTTCGGTCAAAAAAATGCATCAAATTCCCTGAATTTCAGACATGTTGTTCTATAAGCACATCTACACAGACACAGGGGCAGAAAAGATAAATCTTCAAAGTTCCAACTTACTGTGAAACAGATTGCTAAAAGTATTTGAATTGTGCCTCAATCCACCAGTACAAATGCTTAGCTCTGCTCTGAAAACAGGCTGGGTTCACTAAGCAGCAAAGAAACAACTGCACCAGTTTAAAAGAATGAAATATTGATATAAGTATTCACTATTATCATTAGATCCATATATCATCTGCTAGTGGGTTGACAAAGCAAGACAGCAATTCTAACCCCTGGGGTCTGGGAGAACTCAGTCCTAGTCTACAACAGAAAGGATCAAAGTAACAGGCAACACTGGTATTTATTACTAGCTATGCATACCATGATAACCAAATTACTGACAAGTATAGTGCAATGGTTGAAGATTTATCTGTCTTAGGCCTTTCTCAAAACTGTCCCCTGGTTTATATATACACGCAACCATATGCAGAAAGAACTGCTTGTATGTACACCTTTGCTTCACAGTTCATTTTGCTCTCTGGGATCTAGAGAACCTTGACAAAACACCAACAAGCTCTTAGAACAAGAATAACAGCATTTTAAAATTGTAAAATGTCAAAAAGCAGCAACCTGTTCCTGTTCACCACAGTCACAAGAGCTGTAGTCAAAGATCAGGGAATGGTGAGACTACTGCTTTTAGCATATGGGTGATTTAAAACACCTTTGGTATCCATGGGCCTTTTCATCAGTCAAGTTGTTCCATACAAGATATGAAATCATATTAACAATTTCCATTATTCTTGAAGTGCTCTATGAAAGCACTACCAACTACTTCCACACATGTTTACAAATATACCTACTTAGCTAATGTCAGCTTGATAAAGTTGTTCAGTGAAGGCCATGTAAGCCATTATTAAAACTGAGGTATAAGCAAATAAATTGATTTTGATAAAATTTGGAAACAGATGGAAAGTAAGTAAATTTAATAAAAAAATTAAACTAGGTTTAGGCCATTTTAAGGCAATTTTCACCATATCCATCCACAGGATTCCATCATTTTATCTAATGAAGAAAATATCAATTTTAGTTAAACTCCTCTTTGAAATACACCTTAAGGGACTACAAATGATGAGAGAGCAACTGAGAGAAATTAAACCACCAAGCAGAGACATTACAAAATGCACAGTCAAGTACTGTCAGCAACTGACCCAAGACAACAAAAATGACTTTGAAAAGCAAAAAGAATAACCTCAAAACTTTGCTGCTGCCTGGCAGTCAAGACATTATGCAAACCAAAACAAAATCCTGTTTTTCTTTGAAATAATTACAGCTTTCAGATACTATCATAAAAAATAGAAGAGAAATTTAGCGAGAGATTAAAAAAAGGGCAGGTAAGACTCTGCCTCCATATATACCTTCTCCTGGACAATTCAATCACATCCTTGACAGTTCAATATGCTCCAGAGGTGAAGATGTCAGACAAGGGTTTGTTTGGACTTTCTTAAAATATCCAATTTACATCACGGAACCTTACTGGAAAGTTTCATTTCTATTGATTTTAAATTGGTTGAAGAGTCAAAGATAATTCCATAAAAAATGCCATATTAAAAAGCAGAAGCAAATTACAGTGGCAGTGATCCATAGCAGACCAAATTTTTCTGAGGTATGTTTATGTAGAGGTGGCAGGCACACGCCAGGGAACTGCCTGCACCACACGCTGATGAGAAGGGACCTGGCAGCATTCGCATGGTCTGCACACACAGTGTGCTGAGCAGGTGACACAGACAACCATTTTAAAGGAATGACAACAATGTAATGCAAAAAGGACTCTCCCAACCAACAATGTCATAATAAAGGTCATAATAAGGGTCATAAACAGAGGAAGTATTCAAGAAAACATCACAACACTATGAAAATTCGAAACCATCAAAATAAAATTAAAAGAATAACAGAAATAATGGAGAAGTTCAGAAAAAATCTCATAGACTCAAAAGGAACCTCTTTCAAAGCTAAAAACGTTGCTTTATAGTGGCTCTATCTCACAGCATTCCAAGTCACTGGCGACGGTGACAAATTTGTCTAACACCAAAGCATTTAAAACTATATTTTTAATTTAGCATATATTATTATGTTTATTACATTTTATTTTTGCAAATACTGTTCTCTATTTTTTCTGGAAAATATATAGTAATACAAGAGAAAAAAAGGATTACACATAAGACACCACAGTTGAAGATACAAAAATTACTGAAGTACATGGAACAGCAAAGAGGAAAAATATCCTCTTTCTCTTCCAGTTCCACAAACTTTTGATTTTGTAACAGTCATGGGACACAACTATTCTGCAGTGCAGGGAACACATCCTAATTGCTATGCGGGTCCTATACTGTGAGGTTGCTGCTCTCTTTTCCCATGAGGTGAAGGAGAACAGTCAAAGGACTGTATGTCACAAAAATGCAAACAAAAAGGTTCAGAACAGATACTCTGAGATTAAGAGTTTGACAACCAACCTCCAGTGAATCCAGCTGTGGCAGCTGATGTTACTGCTGAGACTGTCTCCTCTAAGTCTTTGCCAAAACAGGTGGCAGGAAGGAAACACTGCCATGTCTCATCAATTGCAATTGATACCAAGGAGACTGGACTAAAAGCAGAAACAGGTAAAAGACATATTCATTTTTAGATACTGTTCTAGGGGCAATACATTTCTGCGATCGGGCTGATAACTAGGAACAGCAATATTGGAAACACCACTGCTCAGTCCACCACACCTTGTCCATATATATCCCTGTGTTTTCAGGTTTTAAGAGAGCTGTCTACACCAGATGTAGACAGATTACTTGATGTAATCTTGAGTCTTACATCAAGTAAGACTCAAGATTAATTTAAATAATGTAAATAACATTAGTTTAATCTTAGCAGACCAAAGTGCTTCCTTATTCTAAATTTTGTTGCTTGTGGATGCAATAATACTCACATGAATGGTTTTATCCATGCAACTATTAAACTTTCCTAAGTAGACAACCTTAAATTTAAAAGCTTGTCAGACAATATGTGACCCTCCCCCCCACCCCCCCAAAAAAGACCTTGAAATTGCATTTTGAAGGTATTTCAGAGAGAAAAGCCTGTACCACGTGCAAGGTCAGAGGGAAACTCAGCAATAAAGGGCAATAACTAGGATCAAATCCAAAGACAGAGAATTACAGTTCCCATGAGAATTCAGACAGTCGAGTCACAAGAAGTCGCTGAATATAGAAGGGGAATCAGCAGAATTTACTAGCACAGAGCAGTATCCCGAACTTACAACCAGTGGAAGGCTAACCACTAAAAAGTTTCCAGGAGTAGACTGCAACCTCCAGCTCTAGTATCGGAAAAAAGATTTCTGCATAATCCCACTAAATACTCCCTACCTGCGCCTCGAGGTCTCGCTGAACGTCCTTTATACATCTATTTAAGGCCCCCACGTGACAAGGCTGCCTGCCCGGCCACTCCCCGCCGGGGCAAACAACCCAGCTTCAGAGGAGACTCCAGCAGCGCTTCCAAGGCAGACGTTGCATCAGCCAGGTGTGCAGGAAGCGGCAGAGAAAAGGCAGCTGTTAACGAGGGGGCTCTCGGACGGAGGCCGCTTCAGGAATCCCATGGAAAGGACGACAGGAAGGAGAGAGACGCTCCGCACACAGAACAAGCTTCATCGGCTTCAGAAAGCCTTTGTGCTGGGGCTCCGGACCTGGCCTTTCTCCCAGAGATGATGCAACACTAAGGAACAAGGTCTGTGCCAGAGAAAACTATTCACAGGCTATGCAGATGGCAAGGCAGCCAAAGGCTCTCGGATCAAAACATGCCAGAGCCCCCCAGACCTGGCAAGCCCCCCCAGGCCTTCCTTCGTGCCCCCCGGATTCTCCATTTCGCAGCCTCCTAGCACGACCCCGGCTTAAGGCGGAATGAAGGACTTTACAATGGAGAGAAAGAAGTTAAGGGTGTTTTAAAGTCCTGCAAAAATCACAGCTCGTTCTCTGATCTCTTGGGAGGGAAGAGATGGGGAAGAGACTGAGCTCAAAGCCTCCAATCTCCCACACAGGGATCCTCCCATCACCGCGGCTTGCCAGCGCACGCCTGAGCTCCCCAAACACGTAGGGCAGCTCTGCGCTTGCCGGCAGCCTCGGCCTGCTCTCACACATCAGGAAATCACGCACGGACTGCCCGGGCAGCCATGGCAACATCACACAGTGTGGCAATTACGGAGCCGCAGCTCCCACGCGAGGGTTCAGCCCCGCTTTCCATTACAGGACTCGTTTTGACCCTTCCCCCCCGCCCAAACCATCATGGAGTGCCATTCCAGCTCCAATCTGGCCTCTGTGGTTTGTGACTGGTAAGTTTTGCAGCCTTGCACCTGGGCTCGAGATCATGCAAATACATTTTTCTCCGCGTTGTAAGGAAGTTACTCCAGGCTTGTGTAACACTCTTGTGCTGCGTTCCACAAACAGTGGTCTGTCTGATGTGCCTCGAGTGAGAAACCAGGTGACAAAAACACCTGCAACCCGTGCCGCACATGGCAAGAGTCAGATCTATTACTGAGCTACATAATCACTGTTATGCATTAAAATCCGGTGAATTTTACACGATTTTGGCAATATTCCCATGTTGTGACAGGTTTCAAGGCTCAGCCCACTGCAGTGTCCCACCATATCCCCTTCTCAGGGACATCTTTCTAGCAGACCTCACCAACTGTAGCACTTGCCCAAGACCTGGTGCCCAGTTGCACCCCTGACCATGTAAGATGGTTCTGGGACCCCTAGCAAATTCACACGTTTCTGGCAGATGTGCTTTTCCCAGCACAAAACCTGTTAAGAGAACAGACTGAGTCAGTAGGACAGTGGTGGAGAGCAATCATGAGGCCTAAAGGCAGCATAAGGCGAAACCCCTTAACTCCCCTTCTGGGGCTTCCAACCACTCACTGATGCTGAACTCCATGTCCAAGAGATGTTTTTTTATCGTGTTTCACTTTTCTGGATGAGCTGCATCTCACATTATATGGTATTTTGACACTGGTAAGATATACACAGATCCCAAAATGCACGTACTACTGACTCAGCCTGCCCCAGCTCTGCATGTTGGATCCTCCATCCTCCAGTAATTGGATGTTCACCCAGTAGTCAGATTTACAGAATAAGACAGCAGCCAACAATATATTGGCCCAACCAGATTTAAGGAATATAAATTTTTATAAGTTATTTCAGTAAATTTTTTGGAAAACAATATAATCACACACTTGCTCTAGCAATCACAGAGAAAAAGGTATGCTGCTTATTCAGGAAACTCCCAAATACCTACTTCCTAACTGCTGGCAAGAAATGCAAAGCTTGGCAAGTGCTGAGAGCCATGATCACTTTTTTGAATAGCCCATTTTTTTATTAACAAGATAAAAAGCAGATAATCCAGTTGAACACATTTTCAAAGCAAATGCAGATGACCAGAAATTAGCAGTAAAACACCTGCAAACAGTGAATGAAAAAAGACAAAAATCACTCAAACCTGATTTATTTCTGATGACTTGTACATAAATTAGTAATTTCTTCCTTTGAGAAGAGCACAGTACACCTTCAACCACCTTAACTGCCTGTGGGTGGTAACACAGGAGCATTGACATCAAACAGTTGGCCAAGAGTGCTCACACAAAAGCGATGCTGAGTGAGTGGTTCTGTAACACATCTTTGTAATGCTGTCTGCTACCTCCATCTTTTTTGAATGTTGAATTATGAGCAGAGTAATACATTCAGGATATTCTTCATGATTATCATAAATGCAACTAAGTATATGTATGTACAACCACATGATGAAACAAAGAGGTTGAAATGCAAGAAGTTGCTCAGACTGAACAGACTGACAGCCCTCCTCTGGCAGGTCCTCTCCATCAGCCTCATGATGCTATGGAGGGGGGGACAATGACAGCCGAGAGAGACGGCCAGGAAGAGGGAGATTTCTCTACTCCTGAACTAAGCCCTCACAACCTCTTTTGTGTAAAGCACTTCCTGTGAGCAGCTCCTGCAGGTTAAGGCAGACAGGGCGGTCTGGACAAGGTGAATAGCAGGGGTTGCTGCACTTGATCTCAAAGCTGGAGGTCTTTGCTTTGAGCTGTGTAGTGCCCCAACACGTTACTGCAGTTTGCTATCCCTCTAGCCCTAAGCAAGGAAACTTCCAGCTGCCAGACAATTTCTTTCCCACCTCAGAAACAGACACAGTTTATGTGGCAAATTGATAGAAAACGTTAAGAAAATGTTCAGCTGCCTTTTCTTCCATAGGACATAGAAGCATTTTCTTACTGCACAGCTGCAGAGGTGACAGCAGTGGGGCTCCTCCCTGACTAGACCTGGAGGAGGAAGAGGAGAGGCAGTAATGCAGCCACACAGGAGAAAAGAACAGCCCAGGTAGCTCAATGTCCTCCTCTGCACAGGCAAGGATGAGCATGCACTCCGGCAGAACCAACTGAGAGAGCCCCACCTGCAAAAAGCAGCAGATTTTGAGAGCTACCAGAAGGGAATTTAAGAGCTCTGCATGTCTGCAAAGGCATCTGGAACAAGGTAATCTATGGAAATACAGAAACTTGGCAGCCATCAAGGGAGTGGTGGAATGCACAACTGCAAATAAAAAGTAGAAGCATGATCTGGAGCCATTATCAAATTGAGTCACTCAGTTCCCCAGGTGAATTTACAAAGTGATGGACAAGTAGAATTGCTAGAGTACTCTCATTTGGATGGCATGAAAACTAGCAAACAAGTGCCATTAGAACACCACTTCTGACAATTATTTGTTCCAAACACAAATAAACTTTCTGAACAAGTCCAGTTAACTTGAGAGATAGAGAATATCCTACATTCATTTAAGAATGAAACCTACCAGGAGAATTGTGCTCACTCTCAGAGGAATTATAATCATATTGCCATTGTGAATGTTTTTTATACTGTTTCTAAAAAAGGATGAAAAAGATTTACAGATTTCTCCTGTGGTCAACCAGAATGCAGGAATGCTCATCTGAATACAGTGAGTGTACATAGTTACATCAGGGCTTCTCTGTAGGGGCTTTCAGAAAGCCTTAACCATATCTTAAACATCTGAAGCAACACAGTATGGGAAAGAGCTGCGTTCCAATGATGCACACCACAAAGCATTAAATTTCAGAGTTCCTTTCACATCTTATGTGTGTTATGCAAGGCAGTATTCTAGCACCAGCTTAACTATTTCTCCTCTAAATTCATCTTAATTTCATGATTGTGGCTGTGACTGCAAGTTCATGTACCTGAACTTGCACCAACTGATCATGGCACAAAATCTTCAAAGATTCTTAAGCTCCAGTGTCAGGAAAGGAGTATTATCATAATTAAAAAAAAAAAAAATCACAATATATTTTCTCCAAAAAGAAGTAAGTTGGGCCTTTCATAAAAGACTAAGATGAATGTTTGTTCCTTTCCACTTGCCTGTAAACAAATCCAATGTTTAATTACTATCATTGCTAAGAAACTGTATTCAAAATTGAATTTGTCTAACCTCAGTTGATATTGCTATGCCTTTGTCAGCAAATCTCACAAGTCCTTTTAGAGAAAGATCAAGTCCTCTCTCAATTGTCTTTTCAATAAGCTAAGTTGAGCTCCTTTAAACCTCACATCATGAGGCTTATTTTCCAGTCCTTGGATTTCTGCAGCTGTCCTTTGAATTCTCTCCAAATACACTGGCATTCTTCTTGAAGCATGGAAACCAAAATTCAATTCCAGTATCAGTCTCAACACTGCTGTGTTTATAAGATTACTTATTTTGCTTCACATTCCTTTCCCCCAATTTTTTTTTTCTCCTCCTCAATATGCCCAAGAATCACATTAACCCTTTTAAATAAAATAATGGCCTAAGTACAATGTAGAGGCAACAAGCTGTAAAGACCTTAAAGCCCTTTAAGCTACTGCTTTCCAAAATGCTGTTTTCACAATTTATAGGTGGCTCTTCAGTTTTGCTAAAAAATGCATCACCTTGCAACTGGATGGATTCACATCTTTTGTTGAAATGTGGCAAAACAATTCAGAGATCGCTCAATATACTTTATTATCTCACTAGCACCTCTCTAGTGATCAAGAATCATCAAATATTTTATGCTATCCAGATAAAAAGAATCTAAAGAACACTGAATTAAAATCTGATTTAATCTCACAACCATCTATAAAGCTAGATGTGAGGAACTTGCCAAGTTCCAGTCTCAGATATTTCAGGTCTCCACTGTTAATGCAATTTCACCAGCACAAACATTTCAAGTATCAGAGTACAGCCTTCTTCCTCCTATCTTTTGCTCTCTTTACCTAAAACTGGCATGTCCCCCCACACCTCCTACACCTAGTCTAACTTACACTGAATAATCCAGATTTGAAGGGAACACTGAAGGTTAAACTGTCTGAAACATTGTCTCCCTCTGCCTAAAGCAGGGGCCAACTTGGATCAGTTGCTCAGGGCATTGCTCATTTCTTCTCCAGGGCTACTAAGTCTCTGCGTAACTATGTATTTTAAGGCCAAAAAAACCCTTCTGATGATCTGACTTTCCACCTAACAAAGACTGGAAAATCTCACCTAGTCATTTTTATACTTGGCATTGCAGGTTACATGAGAGCTAGGCCATATTCGTCAAGCACTGCCTGAAAAACAGTATATGGATTTATCACAAATATCATGCAATGCATTGCAGCCTTGAGGTCCCCAAGCAGCATCAACCCAAGCCATTAAGTCTTCACAGTGAGCACAGTATATTTGTAGTTCTTAAAAAAAGCCCTGTAGAACTTTTTTTTAGAATTAAAACTACATCCAACACTTTCTCAGAAGTCTTTGAGGAATGTTTCCAGCTACCCAAATGAAGCTCAGCTCCAAGTACCCCTCCTAAGGAGACCTTGCCCTGCGTACATGTGACTGAAGATGACAGCTTCCCCAGTTTCACAAAATGTGTATTAATAGGAAATGTATTGATAGAATTTTAAATGTCATCTTCCATGTCCACAGCCATAAGATTTATCAGCACCTCTCTTTATCAATACATTCATTTAACAACACACTCACATCGGTTTCCCTGACTACCTAAACAAGGCTGTCCATCATCCCTTAACTAGCACAGAATAGCTCCCAACTCACACATGCCAGTTCCTACAAAGCTTACAAGCTCCTGCTTGTCACTAAGAAAAATCTCCCCGACCCCTCCAAAATCTCCATAATTATATAAACAAAGGACTTGTGTGGAAATACATTTATCCATATAAAAGCATTTCATAATAGTCAGGTTATCCCCCTTTCCTTGAAGAACAGCTATGTGAAATCCAACTGACTAAGAGCAGGGCTGCATGTAATGTAACAGTATGAACTACTACACTGAAATTAGAGATATTAGCCAAGATCCTGTGATCTCCTCACCTTACATTCTTCCTCAAACATCAATTTTTGGCCCTGTCAGAGATGAACAAAACCTTCAGTCTAATTCAAGAGTCACCCTTGCTCTCATGTTATGTTCTCTGCTCTTCTGTCTGGAATTATTAGTGCTGTATTCTCTGCCAACAGCAGGGAATCTCTTTAAGCTTGAAAAAAATGTAGAACAGAATAAAATAAAAAAAATCTCATCACATGAGTAAATGAGGCTTGACAGTATGATGGATGCTGCAGGTTCACAAGTATGAAGGTACTCCTAAGATGATGGCTTGAGCCTGTTACAGCTTCACATCTTCACATAAGCATAAAAGGCTTGCTGCATTCAGGAGGGAGATGCTCAACTATTTAGATTGGATACATTTTATATAAGACTGAAGATGACTAAGTCACAGCTGGACAGATTATGTTCTAGAAACAAGCTATGCATTCCCCCCTGTACCTTAAACAACAGCATTTCCTCATCTGCATCTTTTCTCCTTTCTCTTTCTAACACAAGATGCTGAATTCTCACAAGAAAAAAAAAAAACCAAAAAACAGGAAGAAAATATTCAGGGCAATGTGTTTTAACTGAAAGGAATTTCACATGCACCACTCATCATAGGGCTAATTTGATTTTGTCATTATGGAAAAACTGAGAACTATTGAAACCTCAGCTGGGTAACAGTTGGATAGGAGAATGATTTCAACACAGAAGGAAAACAGTACAGACAGGAATTATCTTTCTGAATAATACAGATAGATTTTGTGCACACTAGACATCCAAACACAGTTTGCCAAAGTACTCTGAAGGCCCCTTTACATAGCTTATCAGTCCTGTGGCTGGCTACAAATCAGTAGGAGCATTGTTCATAACCCAAACTACCTTGGAGCATTACAAAGCTAGTAAAAACTGAAAGGGAAAAAAATCCTGGCTCATACTACCATCCTTCCCCCTCATCAATGCATACAGATGTGTTCACCTGTATCCACTATGGAATGCACTCCCCTCCACACCTACTAATAGCAGTATTAAAACCACGGACAGCTTTACTGAAAGAAACTGAAGATACACAGAGAAGGAACACAACACTACAGAACATGGACATGTAGGCAGAGGTGATGACTGGTGTGGGTGAGAGAGCCACCTAAAGCTGCAATTTGCACCACTAGACCAGAAGCCAAAACCTCAAACCAAACATGTTGTACCTCCACACTGCCTGTAAGATATCCTATGCAAGTCATTTCCTTTTTTGTGCCTTAGTATTTTTATCAGTAAAATCAAAATACCACTCCTGAGATGTCACATTCAGTGTTTCTACACATGAAAAGCCAGGGCTATATCTAGCTCTAAGCAGAACAGGAGTAGGGACTTATCATCTTGCCAGCATTTCATCTTGAACTTTCAGGGGGCAAAAAGCACATGAAAAAAATTTCAGTCACTGGCCATTTCGCATGTTTCATTCCTCATCAGTAAAAGCTAAGGACCTACGCATGCATCCTTGGGAAAGAAGCAGTAGACTCCAAAAATCAGCAATGTTCAGTGTAACAGCAGAGATTTTAACCTAAGCTAAATTATACCTTTTCAGTACTAACAGAATTTCATAGAAAGTCCCATTGTTCAAGATGAATTTCTGCATTTTAAACTCATGCACCATTTCAGTAACAACCATCTCTCAACAACTTCAGCAAAAAGTTTCCACCATTTTTAAAATATGTGTCAAGGCCACTTTTTTCCTCCTTCACAACCTTCTCTTCATGTAAAACTGAAAATTTTAGAATTCCTTTCAAGTATTGCCCCAGCTCACTACTCATGGGAACAGACTGCTTCACTATTACTCAGAAAAAGGAATGACGCCTAAACTCTGACACTGGAAGAGCAACAGAAAGCTACAAACTTTGCTTACAAGAACAGCCTGCTCTCCATCCACCTCTGCTGTGCAACACTTTAAAAAAATAATAAAAAAAATCAAGCAAAGGATTTCACAGAGAGGATCCTGGTTACACTTTCATACCATTCTGCAAAAACCATAGAACTTACATAGACATTTGGACATCCCACTTCCTTCTCCCCAAGATCCTCTTTCCACGTGTGAGTCAATGGATTTCTGCTGACCAGTTTCAAGCTGACAGTGCCAAGCTGCACTCAAGAGAGGCTTAACTAATGACTGCAGGTTTCAATGCGTAGTCTCACTTTTAGAACATGCTAGTGCATTATTCTTTATTAATTTACTACTGCTGTCTGCGCATGTAAGACTTAGAAATGCAGGAGCAGGAAACAGGAACTGTGACACATCAATTTCAACTCTTACGTTGTTCCATGGCAGCTTGTGGGGAAAGTCTTTTCTCAGTTTGTGAGCTTTTCATCTTCTTACAAACTCTGTACCTGAACATTTCATAAAGGATACTTTGAACCTGCAGTGTCCAAAGAGAATCCACCGGAGATCAGACCTATGTTGTCAGATAAAAACACTTCTGTGCTCAGCTTCTTGACTTTGAGTGACGAACACCATGCTCCAAGTGTTTCAGGAGCTAAGCCGGAAAGGAAACAAGCACCACTCTTAGCAGCACTAATGGTGATTTCCACAGGTGTGAAAAGAATGCCAACAGCCTGGGACTTGGGCATCCAAGTGCCACCCACCTCAGGCAGAGCATGCAAGAAACACCTCCTCCAAATAGTCCCCACTGCAGGGAAGAGTTAAGGTATTTCCTTTTCATATGTCACAAGTCACAGCTTTAACCTCAGAAGAGATCTTCCTACTGATAAGTGACATATCTAAAGAGACATATTTGGGATGCCATACCCCCAAAAGCAACGTCCTATTATAACTTTCCACCTCCTGCCCAGCCACCGTCACAGATAAACAATGTATTCCAACCCTAAGTACTTATCCTGGGGCATGTGTGGGGAGCAGACACAAGCGTTCAGATGGAGTCCCCAGAGCTCTCCCTATGCATCACCCCAGTGCTCACCTGGGCATTCAGCTGCCACACTGCAAAAAGTCCAAACAACCACTGTCGGGTGTAAAGATAAGACTGCACACACACTCTGCTTGGTTCCCTTATGGCAAAGTGATTGATTTGGGGCTATTTGCAAATGTTTTCATTAAATAAAAGATTATCCTTGCAACAGATGAGATTTCTTGCTTATGAGACATACTGCTCACACCCATCATGAATTTTTTTTGCACAGCAATACGCGTTCGGAAATGTCATGACATGCTAACATTTAAATACCTTTACTCAAACACTAACAGCCAAAATGCTGCCTCAAGTTCTGTTAGACCAAGTAGTCTCACTAGGCACGAGACAACTACTCAGCTCGAAGTGAGCAGACAGAGCAGTACACAACAGGATCTGCAGTGCACACACAATTGCTTTATTTCAAATTTGCTATAACAAAGTTTTCCATACTAAAAAATAGGATTGAAGTTTCTGCTGCAACTAGCCTTGGCTGAATTACATTTTTGTGTTGTTCCAGTCATACTATATATATTTTCAGTGAAGGTATATGGAATTCATTCCATGATCTTTTTTTATACGTTTAACAGTGTATCTGCAGTAATTTGTAATTTTCTGCACACCTTGGTATTTGATTACCCATAAACTGGCAAATAAATAAAAAACAAAGACTTTCTAATTCCTAGATTAAAAAAAAACCACAAAACATTGTGTGGTGCATTTGCTTCCAGAGATTAGTAATATTTTTACACTAATTAACTTTTTGCCATCTTCTAAAATGAGCCATCACTCCAGCTTTCAGCTGTATTGACTTTCTGCAAAAGTATACCTACAAGATTTTGCTGTTTTGAAACAGTTAAGCACCAAGCTTAGGCTGTAACACTTCTCCACCATCACAGATCAAGCCTACATTAAAACTCACATCTGACCAGCTTCTCAAACAAACAAGAACAGATGAAGTCAAGACTACATCACCAATTTTCAAGCAGGGAACTAAGGGTTCATCTAAATAAAGCATTCCACACACAGTGATCAAGGGCAGAATCTCATAGACGGGCACAGGTTTGTCAGCATGCAGTGGATAGTGGCTCACTCTCCTTTCAGAGGAGTGTGAAGTTACAGGGGACAGCCTGAGCTGGCCACACTGGGTGCGGCACCGAAAGGCAGAGACCCTGTTCCCCTTCTCTGGTCCCCACCACATCCTCTGCACTTCCACCCATATGCTCTCCCCTATTTATTTTGTGAGGGCTCTGGACGCCTGACAAATCTCTCAGTGAGCCAGTTCAGTTCACTATCTTGGCAAAAAGATAATCCAGCAAAACCCAAAACATAAAATAACCCCAACACAGCTTTCTGCTGGCTTAGCAAGCTGAAGGAGTTCAGAAAAGGAATCCAGCAGGAACCAAAGCTGGCAAACAAAAAAAGGCAGAACTCCCCGTTGGGTGAGAGAGCAAGGGGGAACAAAACTTCCCCCATTCAGCAACAGAGCGGTTGGATACGCTCAGCTGTCTCGTGTAACTTCACCCGGAGTAACCTCGTTCACAGGGTGCAGTTCTGCAATAATTTCAAGCTGACTTCAGCTGGCACAGCTTCAGTGCAGCCTCCCCATCCCTCCCTGCACTGGTGCTAACCTGACCTTACAGTCAAGCAGTTCTGGCAGAAGCCAGCAGAAAACTCTTCCTTTCAAAAATGAAATGCACTTGTTTTCTGAATGGTAGTCTTCCTGAATAGTTCACTATTCAGGAGCAGGGATGGGGCAGGCATGGGCAAGAAGAGAGGCAAAAGTGACATTGGGAAGAACAGAGCTGTCAGCCTGAATTGCCATGGAACATGGAACACCATTGTGCACCAAAAACCTGCACAAAGCTGTACAACGAATATACTGTGCATCACAAACACCCATCTCAGTTTAACATACAAATTTCCATATACAAACAAACCCTGAGGTGGAAATTACAAGAACTGCACAACAAAGTGTGTTTATGACAAGCTCAGAACCTGACTTTCACCCTGCAAGTATCCTTGTTCTCTCTTAACTTCCAGGCTATCTTGAACTCCAACATCCTTAAGTTCATAAAACTGCAAGAGAACTTTGAACCAGCAAGCCAGTCTCCACTACAGTCAAACAGAGCCTCCTCAAGGAGTTATCTTTTCTTCAAAGGTTCACTTTAAATGTATTTCTACAGGAAGCTTACAGATCTTTGCTGTAGCGGAAGTTAATCTACAGCCACATTACTGAAAGCATTCTTGTAACATTATAAGTAATTCCAATTCAGTGCCACTGAAACACAGCAAATAATGTTTTAGTGTCTTTAGTTAAAGGCCACACAAATGCAAAAGGCTTGTGCACTCTTCCACGTATCTATAAATTGATAGTGCAGCTCAGGTTGAGGCGTGCTATTTTAAGGGTTCCATGTCGAACCCCTAGGGCACTTCAGTTTCCCAAATCACTGGTTCTCAAACTTTTCCCAGTGTACTCTTTCCTGCCTACAAGCAAGGATACGTTCTCACCTCCTCACTCTCTCCCATAAAAACAGTTGAGAACTGCTCCTTGGCAGCAGTTTCCATACCAGCATCCTGCAGGGGTTCCAGTCCTAAAATCTGACTTAATTCATTCACAGAAAGAAGGAATTTGGGCAGAGGCAGCGCTGGGAAACATGACCACACTGAAAAATATGCCTCTGTTCCCATTCTCTGCACTACCTGGAGCTGTGATGAGAAGTTTCAGTCTTCTTGGTCTCATCCTTCTACCAGCTATAACCTCTGCACCTCCCATATTCTGCTCCCAGAAGCAAGAAACAACTTTCTGTCCCACAGTGTGAGCAATACTGTCTTATGTGGGCTTCCTTATCCAAATATGACCATCCACATAATCCTCAAAAATTCTCTGCCACTTATTTTCATGATTCAAAGTCATGTAAAACCAAGAGGCCACATAATCTGATGCCAACAAACTAAAATGCCAAGCTGCATCCTCTTTTTTCTTTCTTCTATACTGAATCAGTAGCAGCAGGCATGTTCTGTTAAAAAGTTTGGTGGCAGAGTCTCACATGCCTTCCCTATCAACAAGCTGCATTTCAAATTGCTTGCTTTAAAGTCAAGAAAGAAAGAAAGTATCAGAAAGAACTTCAAACTGTTTTCCAGGTTGCTGGCACAATCACTGAAGACATTTTATCCTGTAAATCAGCAAGGCTGCAGAATAAAACCCTGGTATGAGTTCTGTGAGGACAACAGGAATAGGCCTGAGTCACTAAATGAGCAGCTACCAAATCCAGACATTATCTTCTTGTCAATGTGTATGATTGCAATTGTAATCATGCTCTAAATATGAACACATCAAAAGCACCATGACCTTTCTACTATGAAATTGCTTTGAAATATTTTAGGGCATTTTGGTTTTAAAGTTAACTCATCCTGCCTCAACAGGCTCCTTGTAAGTGGAAAGAAAACCCCCCAAACCCAGGCTTGTTTAGAACAGGATGAAAACAGAAAAGTTAGCTGCCTTGAAAACTAGATAGATCTGAGTGTTTGGGATACCTCCCCTTTGCTAAACTTAGCCCTTCTGTGACCCTCAGGGAGGAATGCAAGACCTGTCTAGTTATCAAGTTTATAAGGATTACACTTTAGCATAAACAACAGATCATTTCTGAACTTCACTCTAAAAGTCAAATTCCTGACCACTTCTCAATGCCACTCTTCTACGTTCCTCTCTCTTCGTCCTCCCTTTTTTCTTCATGTTTGGTGAACGTGGGACTATTAGATTCCTGACCACAAAAGAAATTACTTCTCCCGCTCACTAAAAGCTTGCCACTCAAACTGCTGACAAATCCTCTCACATTTTTCCACCTTTAAGTCTGAGTACATCAATACACTTCGCTGAATATTTCCCATATTGCTCATTAAAATAATTGGGCTTTGTGCATGTTTGGCAGAAGGAAAATAAAACTCACCAAGAAATACTTTCTTTCTCAAATATATTATTTAAAATATAGTTTGTTTGTTCTACTTGTTTCAGCATTTAAATTAGATTTAAGGATTAGAGTGATGCAGATTTACAGTTTAAACAACCATGCTCCTGTAGGACTTGTGGCAACAAAAATTAGCATTAAGACTATTATTTGCTGCAGATTTTTTTGGGGGGGGGGGCTACAGCTTTTCAAGTTCAGACTCATCGGTTGAAGTGAGGGAAAAATCCCTTTAGCTATTTTTGTTACAGGAAAATACTACTTCACCACTGGCTAGGGTGGGGGGAAGGAGGACGATGAACCAGAACCTCCTGACTTGTCCTGTAGATCATCCGTCAAGATGAAGAGCATCTTTGCTAATTATAGAAAAAAAAATTAAACTATGAGCAGTTGAAAAACTGTTTCTCGGCATGCTCAGTGGGCAATAGCTGCGATTTCAGCAGCTTAGCAAGTCCCACCCCTGTGTGAGCTCAGCGGGGAGGCCTGGAACACTGCACATTCTCCCTGCTCAGCAGGGACAGGGGCTGCAGCTCGGCTGATTTGCTACAGGAATACTGGAAAATTGCCACCAAAATAGCAAATCCTGTGGAAAAAACCCCCAAAACCTAACCAAGATCCCCCAAGCAACTTCAATGAGGAATTAAAAGGAAAAAGTGGAAAAAATCTCAGCTCCCACAGTTTCAAAATGCTGAACTCTTGCTGCATTATGGTCTGGGGCTTTTTCCATGATCAAAAACAGCAGAAGGTTTAGGTTAAGCCAGATTTAGACAAACCCATCCCTGACAATGCAAGTGCAAACTTACTGTGAACTAACTTCTCACAAGTCGAGCATGGGAGCCAAAGACTGGCTGTAGAATCTGTAACAGCTGTAATATCCATAGCTATTTTTCTTTTAGTTTGGAAGAGGGGAAAAAAACTAAATAGACAAGTAAAACACAACAAAATTTTTATTTTAAAATCAAATAGTAGCTGAAGTTTTATAGGGGCAACTGAGACTTAACAGCTCACACACTGCTATACACTTAAGCACGTTTAACATTTCAACTCAAGCACCACTACTACATCTTGTACACATAAAGAACACTTTGCCTATTGCAATCTTTCTCATACACTGCACACAACACAGCATTTCATTGGCAAAAATTCAGAGTTACATACACAAGCAGCACCAGAGTAAAAACACAAATGTGCTTTTGTAATACAGCAATAATGTCATGAGAACAATGATTTCTGAATTTTCAAACCTCTGAATAGTCATTATGTTTGTTTTAATATTGCCAGAATAGATAGAGACATTTTTATCTCATCACATCATTCAACACAAGTTTGTAAAAGTGTGATCATCCAAAATGTCAGAAAGCATAGATCAGACAGATGAATAAATTACATATGTGGGACATCACACATTTAGTTGTCCCTCGCACACTTTGCATCTGGAACTTCGAATTAATTTTTTTTTTTTTACTGCAAGGAACATTTGGAAAATTTAAAACAATGATTCTTGGCTGGGTTTTCTCCCTCCAGAAAAAAAAAGTGTAACTTTTGCATGTCCTGAGATTCCAGTTCAATGCCATCCCTTTCCTGTGTTTTTTCAACTTTGACCTATTAGTTTTAAAATAAAATCTCACGGTAACTGAGGCTCTTTCTAAAATGTGATTTAAATGTATATGGGATTTCATCATCCCACCTTACAGTAGGGAAATATTAGACAACATTAGCTAAGGAATATTACTTTCAGGTCACTTGGGATTTGACAGTAAAATGAAGAGCCAGGGCCTTGTCAAAGCAGTGCCAGTTATCCAACAGAATGTGAGGCAATAGACCAATTCCCCATTATAACCTACAGAGAGACTGTAAACAACCTACAGAGAGACTGTAAACAAAGACTAAGGGGCCATGAAGATGACTTTCTGTATTTCATTAAAACAAGGAGCAGTTTTCATACTCACAAAATTCAGAGTTCAGTACTGGTGTCATGTCACTCCAGGTTAGGCAGTAGATGACACTTCCATCCCCAGAGACTGATGTGTTTTTAGGGGATGTTAAAAGTTGCTCACCCCACCTTGTGAGGCAATTTGGGTGCTACAAATCCTCAAATATAAAAGCTACTCAGAGTTTGGCATCTACCACGATTGCTGCCAGTCAAGCGGATTTAAGGGCATATTTTAATCTCTCTCACATTATTCTGGTCCTGGAATTTTTTGCTTCTAGCTCATAGTAATTCTGAGTTGGGTAACTCAGGCCAGGGCAAGGGGCTCCCTATGATAGGTGTTAGTTCACAAAGATGGCAGCATTCTCTTACGCTAATGTACTCCCGTGCTGCATACCTCAACTAACAGTTTCATCTCTAACAAATGAACTGGAATATGCTGATAGCTCCAGCTTGACAGCACAACATCATACAGACATGGGCCAGCAGTGCCAAATGGTTACTTAAGCAGATAAGAAAGGCACTCATTCTTCCTTTAAAAAAAAAAAAAAAAAAAAAAAAAAGGAGGCTATTGCAGTCAGGCAGACAGAGTGTGGATGGGAGCTGGCAGATTCCACAATACAGAGTCAAAAATGGCCTCCTGCAAACTGTTCCTTCAAGCATTTGAGTTAAGCGAAAGGGAGGAACCTTTTCCATTTATTCACAGGAGTTTTACCTCCCTATTCCACAGCAGAGCAACATTTCCTATACATTTTGACACACAAGCAAGTAAGACGCTCAGAGAATAAATTGTACTCTGCAGCAGAGGGAAACTCCTCTCCCCACTTTCTGTTTCCAGTCCCAAAGTTGAGTCGGGACTTTATTTTGACAGTTCCCTGGTCTGTGAATGGAAAATCCCTCCTCAGCATTAGCAGGCTGGTGTCTGCTAGTGCACACACCCACTGCACACAGCAGAAATTCCAGTCAATAAGGCAAGTGGGGCCCAGGCGCTGGAAGGGGAGGAAGGAGACATACAAACAATAAGAAAAGCATCTGGCTCTGTTACTGGCTGGGAAGGAGACTGGAGTTCAAAAAAGACACAACTGTAGCCTTTACTTCACAGGAAGATCATATCAATTCTTGCTGCCCTACTTTTCACACATACCAAAATATGTGGAAAGGGTAATGTGGGGCTTCCAATCCACACTTTAATGCAATTCCATAAACTTAAGAACGGTGATGAAACCCATCTTGGACATTTTTGTCCCATAGGACCAAAACATACCCCTGCTCCTGCTTTAGGCCCGTGGAAACAGCCCAAAAAGTAGTCTTTTGCTGAACATGAGCCAGGCATCCCTCTACCACCACACTAATGGAGGCTGCTCTGCTGTCCTTCCCTGGAGATAGCAGCCAAGTCTAGTGAAGCTTCTCTCATAGCAACCAGAGCTCCAGAGCCAACAGCAGCTGCTGTCACTGCCTTCAACGCTTACCCACAGGATCCAGAGCACAGCAACACCCTCCTCCCTGCACCTCTACAGCAAAAAAAACCAAAACACAAAACAAAACAAAAAAAAACCACCCCTGAATGCTGGCAACAAGATGACTTCCTGGGTCAACCACAAGAAGCAGAAAAAAAGAAATCCTAGTATTTCCTATACAAGTGAAAAGAGGAATCTCTGATTATTGAAAAAAAAAAGAAATTCCTTTTTTGAATTTTGATTCTGGCAGTAACGCCCAGTCAGGGTGGGGGCAACTGCCTGAAATCCATAATGTACCAGTTCACCATCAGACACCAACATCAAGTTCTTCCCTCGCCCAAGGAGGAGGATTCGCCTCCGCCGTACCCCCAACGCTCTCATTACATCATGGCCCGAGCCCGCAGGAGCCACAGGAGCCCTGCAGCACACCCCCATCCTTGCACAACACCCTCTCACTCCCCAACAGCACACCCAGGATCTCAGCTGGTATCAGAGGAACACGAGGACACGGCCGAGAAGGGGCTGCGAACACCTCCTCGCTGCTACACCCATTTCCCCGCTTCCACAGGGCCACACGCGGCCTCGCCTCTCTCCCTTCCCCGGGACGGCGAGACACTGTCCGACGCCGCTTCCCCACCCGGCCGGGCGGTGAACTCCGGTCACCGGTAACCAAGGACGAGCCGCTGGTCGACAGTGACCTTGCCGGTGCCGTCGGGGGTCGGAGCGGGGCCGGGGCGCGGGTAGCGCGGCGGGGAAACCCCCCCTGCGGCGGAGGTGGCCGCGGTGACGGGCGAGGAAATGCGGGAGGATCGGCGCTGCAGCCGCCGGCGCCGGGAGCGGGGGTTACGGAGGAAGGCGCCGCACGGGCACCATGAGAAAGCAGAAAATGCAGGTCAAACACCGCCTCCCCCGAGGCCTGGAGGGGCCGGCGGTTCGGGGCGGGCAGCCACGGCCCGGAGGCTGCCCCGAGCCGGACAACGATCCCCGCGGCCCCTCGGGACAATGCGAGGACACGGGGACACGGAGAAGGCCGGGCTGCAGCGGGGCTTCCCCGGCGCTCGCCTTCACCGACTAAGACCCGCGGCCGCTCCAGCCCCAACTCCGGCCCCGGCACTGCACCGGCCACCAGCGTCCCGAGCCCGCGCACCGCCGGGCCCGCCATGATGCCCGCACACCGCACCGG
>VWYN01015190.1:0-14713 GCA_013400075.1 Hippolais icterina | reverse complement strand
GGAGCATAGGGCTTTGGGAAAAAAAAAAAAAAAAAAAAAAAGTGTCAGGTCTCTAACACAATGGCCTGTGTAATTGGTTCTTTTGAAGTTTCTAATCACTTTTGGAAAGATCAAGTGGAAGTGACAAGTGAGGCTATCGGAACAGTGACTCCGTACAATGGTGGCACATGGGACCCGAACCGGTTTGTGTGGTAATTGTTAATTGTTTGGGGGCTTCCTCTAAGCACAAAACATATCTGAAGAGTTGCTATCAGGAATAAAAAAAAAAAATAAAAAATTAAAAAACAATCCTCCCAGTATAAATTATGTGGTCAGCGTTTCAGATCTCATACAAATCATTTGCCTGTGAAAACGTTATCAAAATATGAGCTATCCCTTTCAAATATATTTTAAACAATGTTAATGTATTTTCACATGTCATCAGTTGACAGCTCCACCATCGTCGCTCGTCAGCCACCAGGGAAATTTGCATGCATTTGAATTCACCCTGCCAAGCACAGGCAGCCCAGACTGACAGCCCATTTAACTGGGTGATAAGTTAATCTGTACAACATTTGATAGATTTCTGTCTTTTACCTAAGCCCGAGTTGGTGAAAATGATTCAGCCACGGGATTTGCACACTGGCCGTGCCTCTGTTGGGTCTCGGTGGGAGGTGTTGCATTTCTTCATGGGTAATGCTGATCTCCACCCGAGCTGGCCACATCAAGTTGAACTAAACACCATCCCAAACCCACCAGGAATCGCTGTTTCCAGGCTTCTCCTTCTGCAAATCCAAACCTTGGGCTAAAACTCAAGGTAATGATGAACTCTGAGATGGTTTTACAAGGATGGCCAATGGTCTGCATCCACCACCCACCTGCTCCTGAGGACTTCCCCATTCCCTCGGTGCATCCAAGGGTTGGATTAGACCCTGGGGAAGGGTCACCCTGTCCCAAAGCTCAACACAACATGAGGTGCACACCACAGCATCTAAAATTCCAGCAGAAAACAACACTTACCAAAGCTCTCCCAGAACCACACGTCCCTCAGATGCTCGCAGTCATCATTAAACCAGGTTTTAGTCACGTCCCTTACACTGCCAGAGTTTTTCATTAAAAAATCCCCTACGTCCAACAACACCTTCTGCTCCCTCACAGAAACCCTGATTACAGCAAAAATCGGTGATGCTCATTTGCAAGGCCACCCAAACAGGGGGCTCCAGGCCTCTGCTGGGGTTGTGTGTTTAACCACAACAAAACACAGAGGGCATTTTGATGTTCGGAAATGCCCAGAAGGAGATTTCTATTTACTTTCTCTTCCACAGTACATTACCAAAGCCAGGAGCCTCAGTAGTCAGCAAGCCATTATTTATTTATTCAAAACATCTTTCATTTCCTGAGATGCAGCGTGTTATTTACAGGGCACACACTGTGTTGTTACATGAAGTAAATTTCAACGGGCAGATTAAGCTCGGGATACTTCACCCATAATGATATATCCTGATAATGGCCATTTTCAAAGGGTTGCTAAAATGTGAGTAAATATCTCACTGGTTTCAGGAGGAAATGCTCTGAAAGGGCAGGCAGGGCAACGGAGCTGCTGCCATAGGCGGGCGAGTTTGATGGATGAAATTTAATGGGCAGAGCCTTTATTCCAAAGTTGATGGAGAGACAGAGAAAGCTTTGGAAACACAAGAGATAAATCTGTGCTGAGCCCTTTGTTCAGATGCAATTTCAAATAAAAGTAACCCATTTGCAGCTTTTGGAAAGGAGCTTTTCCTCATCAAGGCACAGGCTTAAAATATTAATTAAATAAAACTCAAGTCTACATAAACCTTGAAAGCAGACGCCAAGAAAAGGAATATATTGAACCTAAAGGTGGGGTAAAAAGTGGGAATACCCATGGGCAAGTTCCAGGGGGGAAATGTAGGTCAGGATCCTGCTCCTCAAAATGCATCAGCGTTAACGCTCCCTAGCTAATGTGCAGAGTGTCAGTTTTAGAGACAATGAGATTTTATACATTTTTTATCTATAGAAACCCTTGATGTCAGCAACCAAACTTTATCCCTCCCCAATATTGTCCTGAGTATTTCCTGATCTTCGTAAGTGATAGGAAGGCTGATAAAACATTCCTTAAAACTATAATAATTGCCTGAAAAAGCAGCAAATTCACCAGTTTATCCAAGACAAGTACATTGCGGACACTGAACTGTCACAACTCTCAAAAAAAATCCCATTTCCATCTGGTTTTGTGGTGCACACCTGTAGCTGCCCACTGGGCACAACGCAGACATGGGAAGGGTATGGGAATTCACAAACAGCCAGAGCAAAAGAGCATTTAGCACCAAAGTGGAGGTGATTATGATAAATTGAGGAAATCCTCTGTTCAGAGGCCCCTCAAAATCACCCTGAGCAAGGGTGGGCAGGGACAGGGCTGGAGGGGTGGGAAATCCTTAACTGTGAACCAGGAGAGACAAATCTCTTAAAGAAAATAACTCTTCTGTGCTGGGCTTTCAGAAGCACACGGCAGGAAAAAGGAAACCTACATTGTTAAATAATAATAATATTAATTAATAATAATAATACCAACAATAATAATTCTCTAGGAGCAATAAGGAGGTCCTGGGCTGCTCTGAACTCCACACTCTGAAGCCTTTGCAGCAAACTCAGAAAAGTGTGTGGGTCCATCAAGAAGCCACTGGTCTGAAACACCGGACAGCAAAAGTGCTCACCTGCCTGAGCCTTAAATTCTCCCCAGAACAGAAACAGAAATCCTACTTTTAGCTCTGATGGCTCACACAAGGCCTGGGTACAAAGGGACCCAGCTGTCGCTTTAATAAAAATAATTTAACATGGGATAAATAGCCGTGATATGAGGGGTGTGAGAAGCCAAGGGCAGAGTTAATAGCACGAGGGGAGGTGATGTGATGGGTAATGAGGTGCCTACAGGGGAGGGAATGGGAGCAGGGCCAGGGACAAAGGGTTTGTGCCCGGAGCAGAGCCGGAGAGGGAGGCAGAGGGTCCAGCACAGCTCGGGGAGGTGCTGCCGTGATGCCGAGCTGCTTTGCAGGGTTGGGATTCTCTGGGATGTGTCATTGCCGTGTCTTTGTCCTGGGAAAGCTCTTGGCACGGGATTGCACATGGCACAGGCAGCAGCGGGACCCCCAGTGCTCCCCAGGGTGTCCCCAGACATCGGAGGGAGCTGAGGACAAAGCAGGGAGCAGCTCCTGCCTTTTATCCCTCACTGCAAACAGAGGGAAAAATGGAACCCCAACCCCTCAAAAACCGCACAGAACCTTTGATTCAAATCCCTCACTGGAAACAGGAAACCCAACCCCTCAAAAAACCGCACAGAACCTTTGATTCAAATCCCTCACTGGAAACAGGAAACCCAACCCCTCAAAAAACCCCACAGAACCTTTGATTCAATGGGAGGTTTCGTTGCCGTCAACCACTAATCAAGAATTAGGGTTTTTACTAAAATTGGTAAATTTCTCCTGCTTATTTTTCACTTATTTCACTGCCCACTTCTCTAAGATAATCATCAGTTTATCAACGTTTTGCTCCCACTGTGCACAGGAGGCTGCATGGGCACAGCCCATGTTTTCTGCACCCAGAATTCCATCTTGAGGCACAGATTTGGCTCCTCTGCAGCCAAAATTGCAACATTAAACACTATAATTGTAATCTCCTGGCCACAAGACCAGATTTCCCCCTTCTGCCTTGACCGGGGGTCAACACTGATGTGCAACACTTCATCCAAAGTGTTTGGCAGCAGCTACCGCAGGCAAAAAAAAATTCCGTTCTGCAGGATTTTCAGCCAGGANACCGCAGGCAAAAAAAAATTCCGTTGTGCAGGATTTTCAGCCAGGACAGAAAAAGAAAAAAAAGAAAAAAAAGAAAAAAAAAAAAAAGGATGCCAATTTGTGTAAAAAAAAAATCTGGAGGCTGATTTTAGATAATTAAGACTTCACTCCTCTCAGTTCTTTGAAAGAAAGCAAAACAGTTTCTGAATATTTTCTTCTTTCCTCACGCCTACTAAAAGCACCCGCTAAGCAAACCCAACACGTGCACGTACACACAAACGGGCATTTAGGATCCCTTTCAAACAAATACCTCGAAATTCAAAGGGAAAAGAGAGGGGCAGAGAACCCCGCAGCCTCTCTTTCCCACCCAACAAATGGAGCAGCTTTCCCTGGAGCCAGCACTCCCCATGGATCCCCAGGGCTGGCTGCCCTCTCCCATATGGCACAGCAGCCCCGGCCAGCTCAGGTAGCAGAAGGCACTCCAAGAATCCAGCCTGACTTCCCAGCACATGAAGCATGGAAGAGTCGGGCTGTGCCTCATCTGTGTCCCTACAAAACCAGAAGCGCTGGCATCTGCAATCCAGAGCATCATTTGGCACAGAGGAAAAAATTTAAAGTAATTTTCAGGTTTTTTGTGCTGTTGGGTTTTTTTTTTCTTTTTCTTTTTTCATCTGTGTCCCTACAAAACCAGAAGCGCTGGCATCTGCAATCCAGAGCATCATTTGGCACAGAGGAAAAAATTTAAAGTAATTTTCAGGTTTTTTGTGCTGTTGGGTTTTTTTTTTCTTTTTCTTTTTTCATCTGTGTCCCTACAAAACCAGAAGCGCTGGCATCTGCAATCCAGAGCGTCATTTGGCACAGAGGAAAAAATTTAAAGTAATTTTCAGGGGTTTTGTGCTTTTTCTTTCTTTCTTTTTTATTTTTTTTTTCCCCCCATCCCCGCCAGTGCCACATGGTGATTTTTGTCCTTCGGAGAGCCAAAGGCAAACACGGGCATGCTCAACCTCCATTGTCAAAGGGAGAGGTTTCCTAGCAACAATGCCGGTATGAATGGAGCCCAAGTTTCCCTCCCGATCCCTCATGTGGCATTAAAGCAATTTGTAACACTCGGGGAAGGAGGAAAGGAGGATCCGAGGATCCTGGCCACGCAGCGTCACCCAGATCAGCCTGTCAAGTTTGGCTGGCACCACAGCTGCCAAGTGTTTGTAAGTGTAAGGCAGAAGGAAATCCTGGAGTGTGTTCCCATCCTCTGTCCCAGCTGCTCCCCTGAGCCCCAGGAGCAGGGAAAGGATGATGTCCACAGCAAGGAGAGCAGCCAGCACCTCTGCTGATGTGCTCTGCCTCTCAAATCACCCTAAGAAACTCGGAAACCAGACAAAGCTCCAGGCAAACACTGCTCATCCAAGCCTGGCAGGATTTGGGGGGTGTGTTGGCATTAGGCTGTGAAATGTGCACTCAGCATCTCCCAACTGCAGCCACGTTATTCCCCACAGAGCCCTCACGGGCCAAACGGGAAGGTGTTGGGAACAAGGGAAAATAACAGTGGAGCAGGGGAGTCCAGAGGAAAAGATGGAGGAAAACCAGCAGGAACTCCTGGGAGCTCCACGGGGATGGCTGCACCTCGTTCCCTTCCTGCCCAAACTCATCCTCACAGCAAATCACTGCTTTGATGGCATCAAACATCCCTTCTCCTCATCATTCCTTTTTCTTCACCCTTCACCCAGTCAGACTCCCAGAGAAACAAAAAAATCCTCTCCAGGAAAGGAGCTGTAACAGAAATCAGAGATTTAGGGAGCCATGGAATGGTTTGGTTTTGAAGGGAGCATCCAATCCCACCCCTGCCATGGGCTGGGACAACGTCCACCATCCCAGGCTGCTCCAAGCCTCATCCAACCTGTCCTTGGGCACTGCCAGGGATGAGCCACAGGTGTCCCAGCTGCCCTCAGCCTCTGTTTTTAATTAGTGGTGTATGATAGGTTCCTAAATTAATCCTCTCTTCTGACTGACCGGGAGCCAAAGTGCTTCACTGAGCCACCGACTGGAAATGCCCAAAGTTGCAGGGTTTGAACGCTGCCCATTATGCCTAACAAGGGAACAATGACCCCTCTTAGCCAGAGTGGGCCCAGGTTTCCCATATCCCAAATCCGATTGTGCGGTGCCAGCTGTAACTCGGAGGGAGCACCCTGCGTTTGTCACATCCACAAACAGCTCTTGGAGCCTGGAGCTCGTTGTGAGCTCCAGAGCTCCGGGATGTTTATTTACAGGGCACCAGGCAAGACATCTGTTCAGCCTGGCTTTTTAACTGAGAGGGAATTGATCCTTGGCAAACCAGTTTTGGGAGTCAGGAACTGGTTTCATGGCAGGCCGAGGGTTTGGCCAATGCTATAATTTAGTTTGATTTTTGTCCCTTCTCCCAAGCACGCTGCCACAAAGAGGCCACGCTCAATCATCCGAGATGTGCAGCTAGGAGAGATTAAATAAAATTAAAACCCTTTTCTGAGCAGCGGCGATGCTTCTGACAGATGAGGTTTGAAATGCTTTCGATGAATTTAACGGGGAGTAAGAAATCATGAGAAATACTGCAGGGCTGAGGCCTGGCCAGCTGCCTGCTGAGCTTGGCAGGGTTATGGGGACACCACACACAGAATCACTGAGTTGGAAGGGACCTCCAAGATCATCCAACCCGGCTCTAAAACCTCAACTAAACCACGGCACCCAGTGCCACATCCAGGCTTTCCTTAAACACATCACGGATGGTGACTCCACCACCTCCCCAGGTCAGACCATTCCAATATTTTATCACCCTTTCCATAAAAAACTTTTCCCTGATATCCAGCCTATATTTCCTTTGGCACAGCTTGAGGCTGTGTCCTCTGGTTCTGTCAGTGCTGCCTGGAGAAAGAGCCCAAGCCCAGCTGAGCACAGGCACCTTTCAGGGAGCTGTGGGGAGTGATGAGGGCACCCCTGAGTCTCCTTTTCTCCAGGCTGAACAAGCCCAGCTCCCTCTGTCCTTCACTGGGATGAGGAAGGCCAGACCAGCTGGGCACAGCAAAAGGTCACACTAAAACTGCTGCTAAACCACATGGAAATCTTCAAAACGCCTCAGAAATAAATCTGGAGGATTTGCTTTTTGGTTTTGCCACATGAGATACTGCCATGCTCCTCTTTGAGCCTATTTTTTGCACATATCACTGGGGAAAGGAGCAACAGCCCTGCCTGGGGAGACACCACTGAGCACCAAATTTTCCTCACCATGGCAAGTACCAAACCCTGCCAGATGTGAGCCAATATCCCATGGCAGAACACGGCACAAGAACCCAAATAAAAGTAGTCTTCATTCATCAAGGCATGGCTATCCCTTTTCCACTTGAAAAAAATAAAACCATCTAAAAGCATTCAAGAAATAGAAATATTTACTTTAATAAAACAAATTTACATTCATTACCAGGCCAGACTTAACAAACAATCTAACTAAGTGAATTTTAGCTGAACTCAGGAGCTGTGCAGGGTAATGACTGCGCTGACCAACTTCAAAACCATATTAAGACTACTGATTATTTATTATAAAATGCCTGCACAGAGGGAGAGGCCTAATTGTGTGATGAAGATGCCAACCCCTGTGGGTATCACAGCACACTGTACCTGTAAGAGTCAGGGCTCATTAGCCTAATCACAAAGAGTAATACCGGGAGCAGAGCTCTGCAAAGCCACTGATTTTTTACATCCTACGAGTTTCACACAAATACTCTTTTTTATTTTTCAGTTTGGTGGAGTTCTTTATCTTCTATCCCTATCTGAGAGCCTTCCCCCAAATCCTCACTGCAGACAGCAGCAACCCCAGGCTCTGCGGGGCCACAAACGTTCAGCATCTCCTGCAGTCCCTGATTAATCATCTCCATCCTCTCCCCACGTGCGGAGCCACGGAGCCCGAGCAGGGGAGGGTGCTCAGTGTGGATGGTGGGGTTGGACAGGGAGCTTTTCCTCTGCATTCATCTCGTGTGTACAGGCACGGGTGCAGCAGGGATTTTTTTCTGCAGTCTCTAATCTGTGTCACTGATGAAGCTTCCCTGTTATGCTGCTTTGCAATACAGACACCAACTCGTTCTGTTGGAATCCCTGTGCCTTGCCACAATGAGTTTGGAGCGCGAATGCAGCCAGGATAGAACTCATACCTGCATGTTCCATTTTCCTGCCCTTTTTCTCAGCCCTCTCCTCCACGAGGCAGCACTGAGCAAAGTTAACACTGATCTTTCATAAGGAGAAATATTGCCAGGCTTGTCTAATCAGGTTATCCACATCCATGGAGAAAACACCACAAGGCTGCATTTTGCACCCTTTCCCTCGACCTTCCAAATAAAAAAATTCCTGTTTGCTCATCAAAACCATGTGGCCGTCAGTGAAAGGTCTCCTCCTTACAGCAGGTTCTAATCTTAAGATTGTAAAAGAAATTCAAGAAATTCAAGAAAATAGACAAAAAACATCGTGTGAATCCAATCCACTCACGTGGCTGCCTCACAACTTGCACAGGGACAGAGCAAATCCCTGGACGCGAGGTGGCTCCTCCAGGACACCCCACCACTGTCTCATCCTCCCAGCATGGAGAAGGTCAGCCCAGGCCACTGGTTTTTGGGAGAGCCACCATAAATACCCTGGATTATGGGTCTCCACCGAGTGCAGTGGGATTTCCAAGCCAAAGGAAGAGCTGGCACACAATTTTTCTGGAATCTGATGCTGTTGTGACCCTCGAGGCACTGGTTTTTTGGGAGACCTGCCATAAATGTCCTGGATTATGGGTCCTCACTGAATGCAGTGGGATTTCCAAGCAAAGGGAAGAGCTGGCACACAATTTTCCTGGAATCTGATGCTGCTGTGATCCTCAGGGCACTGGTTTTTTGGGAGAGCCACCATAAATACCCTGGATTATGGATCCCCACTGAAAGCAGTGCGATTTCCAAGCCAAGGGAAGAGCTGGTGCACAATTTTTCTGGATTCCAGTGCTGTTGTCACCCTCAGGGCACGAGTGCCAGGCCGGCAGGGCCGGGCTGTTAACCCAGCCCCTGGAGACACGAGGAGTATTTCACTCCATATCCTCCCACCTCATAAATGCCTTTTTAACTCCGGGTTAATCCCCAACAACGCTGCTGGTCCACTTAAATCCCCAGAAATGAAGACGTGTGAAACCGTAAACCCGCCGCTCCTTGGCTGGCGGCAGCGCTGGAAACGCTTCACAGGGACCATGTGCTTTTCCAGTCAGGAGCTCTTGGCCCCTGCTCCTGGTGTTCCCTCTGCTGCCTGCCCGTGTTCCCTGGAGCAGCCTGACCTCCCTGGCAGCCCCGTGCACACCCCTGGAGCTCTTGTCCCTCCACTGAGAGCGGTTTGGCTCCGCAAACCCGACTCCTGGTGAGCCAAAGGCATCCCTAGATACATTCACAGCCACTGCTGCTTCCTCTGACTCGCTCCAGAGGTGTCCCAAGGGCTCTGTGCTGCTGCCAAGGAGCCGTGACATCACTTAGAGGATTAATAATGGCAATATATTCACAGATACGTTCACAATGCGCTCACAGACTCGTACGGCGGAGTTCTGCTTAAAGCCAATACCTTCCTTATCCTCTTTCCCACACCCCCAGTTTTCCCATTTGCTTATCTATTCCCTCCCGGGGAGGGGAGGTCAAGGGTGGGAGTAGGATTTAGGAGTATTTTTCCTCTTAAACCAACAAAACCCCACATTACTGAAACGATGCTCTGTGCACAGCCCTCGCTGAGAGTGCAATTTATAAATTCCTGAAGGAAGAGACCACAAAAAACTTTGTTCCTCATCCCGTTACAGGATTTAGAGAAGAAAGATTCTCCCACTGAAGTTTTGGAACAGGAAATGAGGAACAAGAGCTGCACAGAGGCAGCCCCAGTCACCCTCAGGTTGGTCTGAGTCACTTCACAGCGGCCAAAAGTCTGTTGAGTCTTTGCAGAGCAAACAAGCGGAAAGACACAGCTCCTGCTGGGTCGTAAAGAGCCTGGCTCCCGGTTTTATGGCATGGAAAAACCCGGGGAGAGGAGGGGAGGGCTGAAAGGAGCAGGGGCTGATGGAGACAAAGCCAGAGCGTGAGACAGCGAGTGGATATGAGCTCACCTGGACAGTCACACTCTCTTTTCCCACCTCTCAGGGCTTCCAGGAAAACACAGATTTTCAGGGGTGCAGTGCGTGGTTTCATACCCAGCTCAGAGGTTTTTTACCGGATGGAATGGGAGAAAAGCACAGGAAAATTTGCACCCTCAGGTACGTAAAGGCAGCTAAAGATAAAGCATCACCTGCTCCAAGAGGCCCAAATCCATCTCCCCCTGCCCCAAGCACAGCCTTGCTGCATCCTGGCTCCTGCTCAGAGGATGTTTGGACTGAGCTCAGCCCCCGTGAGCACCCAAGGAAACCCGGCTCCATTGGTGGCAGGAATGAAGCTGTACAAATTCCCATTATTCCCCCTGAGAGGGAGCCAACAAGGCCCTGCTCCAAGCAAAGACTCACTAAATGTGTCTTGACCAGTCCCACCTTTAGTACCCAACTTCACTCTAAGGAATAGAAATGGGTTTTTGTAAGAAATGACATGGATTTCCCCCTCTGCTCCAGTCTGATGAGAACCCTCGTGATCCAGCTCTGGGGTCCAGAACTTCAAAAGGATGTGGGGCTGCTGGAGCAAACCCAGAGGAGGCCACAAAGATTTTCCAAAGGCTGGAACACTTTTGTTTTAGAGCCAGGCTGGGAGAGCTGGGAATGTTCACCTGGAGAGGAGAAGCTCCAGGGAGAGCTCAGAGCCCCTGGCAGGGCCTAAAAGGGCTCCAGGAGAGCTGGAGAGGGACTGGGGACAAGGGATGGAGGAACAGGACACAGGGAATGGCTTTAAGCTGACAATGGGGAGATTTAGATGGGATTTGGATAGGAATTGTTCCCTGGGATGGTGAGGAGGGGCTGGGCTGGAATTCCCAGAGCAGCTGTGGCTGCCCCTGGATCCCTGGCAGTGCCCAAGGCCAGGTTGGACATTGGGGTTGGAGCAGCCTGGGACAGTGGGAGGTGTCCCTGCCGTGGCAGGGGTGGGAATGGAGGAGCCTTAAGGTCCCTTCCCATCCAAACCATTCTGGAATTCTATGAAATATCTGCAGCCACCTCAGCTCTGACCTGGCTGTGCTTTAACCCCACCCCAGGACGCTCTGAAGGAAACAAATCTGCACAGCCCCACAGCAATTACAGGCACCTTTGGGTGTGCCCTGTGGGTTGTGACCGAGGTTCCCAGCTCCCAAAGCCTTTCCAGCACTAAGACACATTCCAGTAAATCGTGGAGTGCTCCATTGAGAGCACAAGAGTGAGAACATCCCAGGGAGATGATTAGAGAAAGCGTGCAAAGAGGTAGATTACATCTTTGCTCATTAAAGCAAGAAAATTCCTGTAAACCTGCACGAGCTTACCATAAAAGTATTTGCTTTCCCTTGACACCTTTTTTTTTTGAAAAAAACAACAACAACAACAACAACAACAACAACAACAACAACAAAAAAAAAGAAAAAAAGAAAAAAAGAAAAAATCTTGCACACCTCAAAAGCCAACAAATAAACAAACATCCGAGTCACCTTGGGTTTCGGGGTGGTGGTTGTTTTTTCCTTTGCCTACTGCTCGCAGCATCACAATTTTCTCCGAGCGTGAAAATAAAAATAATATTTTACATTAAGAAAGGAGACAACTTCAGCTTTGACAAAGCTCTTTTTCTTAGTATCGACAAGCAATCATCATCCATCTTACAAATGGGAACTTGCCTCAGAGCACATCCACACCATCACTGGATTTCTGGTCCTCGGAGGACTGGGATAACAAACGAATCTTCACCGGCTTCAATGATTTCAAAGCTAATCAGAAGATAAAAAGGCTGGCAGGACAGCTGACAATACATTACCAACCAACAACAGATCCGTGCAGGACATTTATGTATTTAAATTCCAGGCATGGGGAAGCTTGGGCGCATTCCTTGAATACAGGGATGCTGGAGCGGGGGGAGGCAAAGCCGGAAATGGATGCCTCACAGGGATTTGGGGTGTTCCACCTGCACCCCACAGGGCTGTGCCACCACGATGGGAGCCACACTCTCCATAATGACAACACCCAAGGTGCCCAAAGGTCGCCCTCTCCTCACTGGTTTGTGCAGGAAGGAAAAACAAATCAGAGACAACAAATCCTGGCGACCCCATCCAAAAACTTCCAGGGCTCCCTGGGAGGCAGGAAGAGTCTCGGGATCAGCACATTACATGGCACATCAGGAGAATAAAACACAGCCCCTCCCATGGTCTGAGTAACCAGAGAAGGAGGAAAACTTAAATACATTTAAAATTTGGGTAATGTATCAAAAACTTCCCTGATTTTCCATGGTATCTTCCTGATCTAGACTCTGCTTGTTCTTTCCACGGGGTGTGGATATTCTGAGCAAGGACAAAGGTTAAAATCCTGATTTTTCAATCAAGCACAGCTCCCTGCTTGTCAGAGGCCCCAGATTTCTCTGCATTAAGGTCAGCAGCCAAATTCCCATAAAACAAGAATCCGCTCTGCAGTGGGAAAAAGTGCTGGATCCCAATCACCCTGACACAGTTTTCCTTTGGGATTCAGTATTTTGTGGGCAAAAAAGACCAATTTAGGTGGTTTTAACAGAGCAAGGTTTGTGCAGTAATACCTGCTAAGAATCTGATGTTTTCTTGTGCCTTCATAATGAGTAGAAATCATGGAATGGTTAAGGTTGGAAAACCACTGGTGATCACCTAATCCAACCCTTCACTCAAGCAGGGTCACCTCTGGAGGACATTCCTCAGAATCTTGTCCAGAGACCACATCAGATCAGTCACAAACACTGACAGAAAATGTAAATACTCCTTCAGTATTTCCTAGGAAAACTCTTAAATCTATGGATAGCTCCCTCTCCCAAGGAGTTTGCTCTCCAAAGCAAATGCCTGCACCTGTCTGACCTGAAATATGAGCAGCTGTAGAGATCCCAGTGATCCAAAGGGGTTCCTCGAGTCTCCTTCCAATGGAGGAGCAGCCTGCATTCCCCAGTGCCAGGAGCTGATGAGAATCCTTGGAAGGGGAGCCCAGGGAAAAGTGGCTGGGGCATCTGATCATCCTTTGATGAGAGAACAGCTCCCAAAGAACAGGCACAATAACCTCCTGCCTCTGGAAAAATGTTACAACGTGGCTCAGCAAGATCTTCCCACTGTTCCCCTTTACCTCCTGACCCTGGAGTTCAAAGCAGTGAAGCCATTTCAAAGAGAGAGGGATAAATTTAGGTTTTGATGACTGGTCCCAAGTTTCCCAAAAGCTTCTGATAGGAGAGGGATCGCTGTGGGCAGCTGTAATTGGTCAAGGGGCGTTTGGATTATCTGCAGATTCCCTGTTTATTGGTGCAAAGAAACCTCTGCCAGTTTGCTCAGTGGAGCTCAGGGGGAATTTTGGAGGGAGCCAAGAATTCTTGATGATCCTTTCTGCCACCAGAGCTCTGCCATCACGTCCACTTAGAGCCACTCTGATGTCTTAAGTTTTAACTTTCATATTTTCAGGTTCTGTGCTGCCCAGGGTGCAGCTCTGAGCTCACAGTCAGTGTCACTCAGCTCTCTGCACACAGCAGGGACACAAAACAAATCCTTGTCCTGCTGCACACCAAGGACAACTTTCAGCCCAACAGCACAAACAAGGGTGGTTGGAGGGAGGAACAAGAAGGATGGGAGCTCACAGCCTGGAGCTGGGATTGGACAATTCAACCCCAATGTGCAAATGGACCAAAACTTATCAAAGTGTGAGACCTCATGGCCAGTCAGCCATTTTGTCACCATTTTGGATCCATTTTGGGTCCACCTTGGGTGTAGCCCTGGCCAGGCCCTGTCTTGCCCAAGGTGGATCCTCTTTCAATAAATCTCTGCTTTACTCTCCAGCTCTGTCCAGCCACTGTTCCAGGTCAGTCTTCCCATGGCATCAGCTCCATGGGGCTGTCACAGAGCTCCTCTGCCCTGACTAAATCCCAGCTCCTAAGAAAATAAACGCCAGCCCTTTATCACCCTCAGTTCCCTTTGCAGTGTTGGCACCAAGGAGTTGCCAAAAAACCATCTGGAAAAGCCCCAGGATTGCAAGGGAAAGGGGCTGACGGGCTGAGGGAAGCAGCTCTATCCCCCCACACAACAGCTGCACTAATTTATTACATTTTAGTCTTCGGTCAACTTCGAGACAACAACTGAAGAGTGAGTTTCCATTACAACATCCATCATTGTATCAACCTTATTTTTTGTGATATTTTGTAAATTACAATAAATTTGCTTTCTTCTGAATATTCAGATGCTTCAAAAGGTACCCAAAGGATGCAATTAGACCCTAGGGAAATATGCTATTATGTGCACATATCATGTTTTGCATAGGCTTTCCAGCATCTACATAATTTATGTTTTTCTGCATAATTTCCCCTTTTTATGTTTCCTATGTGTTTGTGAGATAATGCAGGAGTCAGTTCTCTCCCACCAAAAACACAGAGAGAACTTAAGTCTGCATTCTTACTTCACCCAATCTGCTTCACTTCCCGCAAAACCCTTGGAGAAACCCCTGGAGAAATCCTTTCATGTGCACCAAACATCAATGCCCGAGGAAAAACCCAGAAGGTCGAGGCAGCTCTCTGAAAGGAACCAGAACCTTGTCCACTCCCATATTCATCTGGGCATTCCGAGGGGCCTCTGATGGATAACGCTGGGATGGGGAAAGCTTTTAAACTGTTTCTAATCCTCGCCCGGCGTTTGAGCCGCGCGAAAATAATTCCCCCAAACTTTCAAGTGGTTTTTTAGCTTTCCGCGCCAGCCGCTCGCGCCCGGGCCGGCTTTTAATTAAAAATAAAATAGGAAGAACAATAAAATTAAAAAAAAAAAAA
>VWYN01015186.1:9955-28922 GCA_013400075.1 Hippolais icterina | reverse complement strand
TAAAAGAAAGAATAGCAGAGATATTAATTAGATAAAGCAATAACATCATCACCATCTCTATCAATTCTCTTTGATTTCTTCTACTTTTTCTCCTCTACCTGAGAGAAAGAAACTGGTGAAAGAGCTACTGAAACTGATGCAGAAAAACTTTATATAAGAAGTTATCCTTACAGCCTTTTGTCTTTTTACCTGATCTTTTTAGTTTTAAATTTATCACCTAATTAGACTCTCCAAACTTTTAAATTTTAGTAAATTAATAGGAATATACAAGTTTATATGTCCTTTATTAATTAGAAACATGGTTTAGCTTTTCCTATGAGTCTGAAATTAATATCCATGAGAACTTGAGGAACTGATTTGTTCACTGAACATAGAAGGCCTAGTGCAGTTTGTTGTGAGAATCAAATACAGGCAAACATTTAGTAGTGGGAAGTGCACCAGCAGTCCCTGATAATATTCATGTGTTTAATACTCATAATCAATCACATTTACCAAAGAGTGGTATTTTTTCATTTTGTATTCTGTAACTTCATATTGTCATTTTTTATTTGCTCGCCCCAGCCTCACATGCTATTCAGCCAGATTCTGATTTGTTAGCTGACTTGCTATCCCTATCACTGCCTCATCCTTTCCTCTTTCTATCCAGAAAATTGTGAACATGCCCCATTACCATAAGGAAATTCTCTTGATTTCTGATAAAATTAAAAGATATAATAGCTTGTGTATAATGGCAGGCATAACTAAAACTATTATGGCACAAAATATCTAAAACCTTTTAAAAAAATCTGTTCAACTAGTACCTAATTAAGGAAATTCCTTTGTTCTAAGTAGATTGAAATTAAAAACACATATCTTCTTTACATTATGGATAATGAAATTTGTATTGTCAATGCATACTACTGATATGAAGAAAAATGAGCTGGTAAAAACAGCGTATCCTCTGGTGTAAACAGCACAGGTTCAAAATATGAACACAAAACTGCTGAGACTGTCTTACTTGCAGATTTGAATTTTTAGCATTTAGTTAGGTTTTTCCAATGATAAAAATCCAGAGTTTTTGATCAAGATGATCACAAGAACAAGTTAAAGTATGTGGCTCTAACTTCTTAAGGATTTGCAGTTCATTATTTAAACTGAATCTTTCAACCTTGGACTAATTAACTTGTATTCCAAATTGGATTATTTTCCCTCTCAAAGCTTTTTAAAAGTCAAATTATTATTTCTTCTTTATCCTGAGATAATGATTAAAAGTATAAGTCTATGAAATAGAAATATTTCATAATTTGATGAGAACACCAAAATGATTTAGAAGGGGGACAGCTCTGGGATTTTATTTTTTTCATTTTCAGTCAGATAATGGCAAAATAATATTTCAGTTCTCCTTTTGCAGAGAAAAATTAAGCACCCCTTTGTTCTAGGAACACAAGACACAGCAAAGTTTGTTAACAACTATGTGTAATTGTCTCTGAGCAAAAAAATGCCCTTCCATGAAAGTAGCTGATCCTTAACAGCCCTACCAACCACAAAGCTCGAAAAAGAAGTGGAAATCATGTCAGTAATCCTGCTTCTCTTGCACTCAATTAAAAATTTCCAGTTAAATCTGGTAGGTTCTGAATATCATCTGCTGTCCTTCATTATGCAACAATGGCCATTGATGTACAGCCCACGGAGTGCTCATTTCCCTAATGTCCAATGCATGCTGGTACACGCCACCTCCAGTTCAGTGAAGTTCTTAGGGAATGAAGACCTTCAAATTTTCTGCCCAGCCTACCACATGGCTGATTATTGGCTCAGATTGGCACAGACTTACCTGTCTGTGGTGATTTAACAAGAAAGTGCTTCTTCTGAGGAAGTTATAGCAAAACCAATCAGTGACTAGGCATGAAAACTGACAGCTAATATAGCCATTAGAAAGGTGATATGCCTCTGCGAACACACAGGGCGAAAAATCAGAGAAATTGTGGGAGGAGCCCTTTCTCCTTCCGGCTTGCCAGCAGGTAACAGTGGCCATGCGGCAGCCAGGCTGGCCAGGGGAGGCCCCATTGGGAGGGACAGTTTGCAGAATTCCCCCCGCGACTGCAGATTTGTGACATGGGAGCCACCAGACAACTGTTCCCTCTGGTGATGTCTCCATGGGAGTTCTAAGAGAGCATCCTCTCCCTAAGAACTGATGAAAGTCTATCTTAAAGTGGTTGAACTGACTGAAAATCACAGTTTTTTTCTCTTTATGTTGTCAGTGGGAAAGTGAACAGTTGTGAGGGGGAGGAAAAGTGTTTTGAAGGTTTCATTTTGATTCTCATTTTCTTCTTTTAGTGTTTGTTAATAGATCTATCTTTATACCTTTTGAGATTTGGGCCTGCTTTACTTTTCTCCTAATCCTATCTCCACAGGAAAAGGAGTAGATGATTCTGGGAGACACTCAAATCACTACACTAATTTTGAGAAACGGAAATTGGCAAATGTGAAACCACTACACCATCACACAGCAGCATAGTAAGAAGGCCTCTTCTGCTTTGTGTTTCAGTGCCACACAGTTAAGGAAAACATGATGAAAGTTTAGTAGTTTTTCAGAATGTATCCATGAAATAAATAGTACAAGACAGCAAGTTACAAGTTGCCTTCATTCACCTAAGAAGCATCCCCATGCCTTCTGAATGGGTGCTGCTTTTCCTCCCTCTCTCCCACCTGTAGACCTACCTTAAACTCCCCTTGCAATTCATAGTAAAACTATTTGCAAAGTCCAGCGTTGAGACCTATCTAAGCAGGCAAAATCCTTAAAAGCACTCTTGAAACTGAGGTATCAGAAGCAAGTGATGTGCTATGCCAGGACCTGGCTGACTATAATACTCCAGATTGTACTAGTGTGTTATTTTTCTCAGCAAGCAAACAAAATTTACATTTCACAATTGCATTAGATGTGTGTATGGAATTAACAGGAAATAAAATGTGTGGTTATTTAAGGGATCCCAAGGTCTTTGTTTTAACTCTTCAGAGTTGGTATTTAAAGCACAACTAAGAGAACCAGAATTGATTTTAGAAGTAAGTTTTCACTGCAAGAACTGAAAGAAGTGGCAAAACACACTCAGAAACCTTGATGTGGGCTGCAACCTCACATAATGTCATGGTAAATCTTAGTTCTAAGCATCCAACAAAAGCTGTAGCAAAGTGCAATGCAGTTGTTCTGTCATGCTTTTTTTCTTACTTTTATTAGAGTTATTTTCTTCTTTTAAAATGAAAACTGAGAGGCCTTGTTTTCCAAATTAGGTGGCTTCTCCATAACCTTAAGTTCAGTACTTTTTTCTTTGTCTGATCCTCTCTTAAATTTTACTTTATTTAGCTCTACCATCCTAATCTCTCCTCCCTCTTCCAATTTTCCCTTCTGTTCTCTATGTATTAAGGTGTCTCTTAACTGTGTTATTTTCTCAGGTAATGGGTTGACCATGGCTGGATGTCATGTGTTTACAAAAGTGGCTGTATCACTCCCTCTCCTCAGCTGGATAAGCAAGAGAAAATATGATAAAAGCCTTGTGAATTGTGAAAAGGATGAGGAGAGATCATTCACCAATTACAATCATGAATGAAATGGGCTCAGCTTTGGGAAATTAACTGAATTTATTATCAATAAATCAGAAAATGATAACAAGAAATAAAAACAAGTCTTAAAAATACCTTCCTCCTAGCTTTTCCTTTTTATTCCCAGTTTTCAACTTTATTCCCAGTTCTCCAACTCCTTACTGTAACAGTGCCAAAGGATGGATATTGCAGGTTTTGGTCAACTGACCACACATTGTTTATACTGTATTTTCCTCCTCATGTGCACTGTTTCCCCTGCTCCTGAGGTTCTTTCCATGTGACACAGTCCTCCTCAAACTACTCAAAATTGAGTTCTTCTCCTTCCCATGAGTAATTCTTCATGAACTGCCCAAATGTAGGTCTCTTCCATGGGGTGCAGTCCTTCAGAGACAGTGTGTGCCAGCATGGGTCCCCCACAGGGTCACAAATGAAACCCAGAAAACCTGCCCCAGTGTGGGCTCCTGTCTCCACATGGCTACAGCCCCTGCCAGGAACCTGCTCCAGCACAGGCTTCTCAGGAAGTCACAGCCTCCTTTGGGCACATTTACCTTCTTGGGTCCTCCACCAGCTGCAGGTGGATCTCTGCTCCACCATGGATCTCCATGGGCTGCAGGGGCACAGCTGCCTCACCATGGTCTGCACCATGGCCTGAAGGGAAATCTCAGCTACAGCACCTTCTCCTTCCCCTTTGGCACTTACCTTGGTGTCAGCAGAGAAGTTTGTCTCACATATTCTCACTTCTTTTTCCTCTGTTGCAGTAACTTTTTTCCTTTCTTAATGCATTTTCCCAGAGGCAGTACCACCTTGACAAGGGTTCAGCCTTGGCAAGGGGCAGGTCAGTCTTGGAACTGGCTGGCACTGGCTCTGTTGGACATGGGGAGAGCTTCCAGCATATTCTCAAAGATGTCTCCTCTGTAGCCCTCCATGTCATAACTTTGCCATGCAAACCCAACACATCTCATTAGTGTACTTTTCCCTCTACACTCATTGCTGCCTATGAAAATTTTTGCTCCCATAGCTCATGATTTCTACCCCAACAATCAAGTTGGGATAGAAAGGAAAGGAAGGAAAGGAAGAAACCTTTACCTCTTTCTTCCTCTTAGTGCTTGTCAGTAATGTGAGTTAGAAGGGACAACGAGGCACATAAAGGAATAGTGTGTATGCTTTTCTTTTCAAGTGCATGTTCTATTGGCCATGATCTCATGTAGTGGTCAATTTCCATAGAATTTTGAGAGGAGGGGACAAAAAAAGTGTATTTTAGAACTTTTTCTTATATACGATCATTCCAGTCTGATTTGATTGGCAGTGGAATGAAATAGTTTCCCCAAATCTATCTGGACTTTTATAAACCATGTCCCGCATGACATCCTTGTCTCTAAATAGGAGATACGTCGATTTGATGTATGAATTGCTAAGTGGATAAGGAATTGGCTGATGGTCCCACTCAAAGAATTGTGATGAGCAGCTTGATGTGCAAGCGGAGTCGGGTCATGTGAATATCATGAAGTTCAACAAGGCCAAATGCAAGGCATTTCATGGGAGCCAGGGCAATCCCAGGCACAAATACCAGCTAGGTGGAGAAAGGATTGAGAGCAGCCCTGAAGAAAAGGACTTGGGGATGTTGGTTGATGAAAGAAACTCAATAGGACCTAGTCATATGCACTCAACAGCTCAGATGGCCAACCGTATGCTGGGCTGCATCCAAAGCAATGTGGCCAGCAGGGCAAGGGAGGGCATTCTTTGCCTCTACTTGGTTCTTGTGACACCCCATCTGGAGTGCTGTGCCCAGCTCAGTGAAGCCCCAACATGAGAAGGACATGGACCTATTGGAAAGAGTCTACAGCAGGCCATTAAGACAATCAGAGGGCTGGAGCACGTCTTTTGTGAAGGCAGGCTGAGAGAGTTTGGGATGTTCAGCCTGGTGAACAGAAGGCTCTGGCAAGACCTTACAGAAACCTTCCAGTACTCAGAGAGGGCCTACAAGTGTAACTGTTTAACGTCAGCCAGCAACCAAGTACCACTGCACCATCTGCTCACTCACTTCCACACCACTATGATGGGAGAGAAAATTAGGAAGAGTAAGAGCCAAAAATCTGTGGGTTGAAACAAGGACAGTGTAATAGGTAAAGCAAAAGTTGTGTGTGCAAGCAAGGCAAAACAAGGAATGTTTTCACTACTTTCCATAGGCAGGCAGGCATCCAGCCTTCCCCAAAATAACAGGGTCCCATCACATATAGCAGTCATTTGGGAATAAAAATCTCCATCATTCCAAACATTCCCTTTTCCTCCTTTTCCCTCTCAGTTTATATACTGAGCCTGATGTCATACTCATAATTCAGTCTAGAATATCCCTTCAGCTAGTTGTAGTTATCCGTCCTGGCTGTGTCTCCTCCCAGTTTCCCATGCTCTGCCAGCCCCCTCACCAGACTGGTCACCAGAGTGGCAGTACAAAAAGCAGAAAAGGCCTTGGATCTGTGTAAGCCCTGCTCAGGAATAACAAAGACATCAATATTGTGTCCAGCATAAATCCGAAACACAGGCCCATGCCAGCCACTGGGAAGAAAATTAATCATACCCCAGAAAAAAACAGCACAATGAGGCTGGAGGTGGACATTTAGCAAGGGGATGCAGAGAGCGATTGACTTTGCACTGAAGGAGAACAGATTTAGGTTAAATATTAGGAAGAAATTCTTTACTGTGAGGTGGAGAAGCACTGGAACAGGTTGCCCAGATAGGCTGTGAGTGACCCATCCAGCATTTAAAGCCAGGCTGGGCAGGTTTTTAAGCAACCTGGCATAGATGAAGGTGTCCCTGTTCATGGCACGGATTTTGAAACTAGGTTACCTTTAAGATCCCTTCCAACCCAAAGCAATTCATGATTCTCTGAAGTCTTTTTTTCACATGACAGTATTTCTGCAGTGATCTCTCTATTCTTTTGTCAACCCATGCAGCTCTATTTTTGGATTTTTTCCCCTGTTCTTTTAAAGAAAGGAAGTGGTAGACTGGCTTGGCAGGCATCTGGCAGCCAAACAAGGTGAACCCATCCCCTTGTATTTGAAAATTGCTGCCAACATAACTTTGTGTTTTATTTTCATGCTTGAAAACACACCAGATTGCTATGAAATTAGTATGTGTGTTAAGTGATGCACATGTAACTATTGAATTTTGTCATAAGTAAGGTACCATACATGTAACCTAAAATCCAGTCAAGGAATCCTTTTGATAGACTCAACTAATATGAACAGTTCACTGTTGTACAGCCAACCTAGGGCACATTCACTTTTCACTTGAAGAGAAAATAAAACCCATTTGTTCACAAACAGCTCTGACTCAATTAAACTAAATAGCAGTTCCCTTTGTTCATAGCATTCAACATTAAAACTAGGTTTTCATTCTTAAAAGTGCATTGTTATTATACATACTTTTTAAAAATACTAATATTGTGGATTGTAATGCAGGTACAGAAAATTCAATGGAAGGCTGAAACAAGGAGGGCACAGAGGAAGTTGGCTGTACATTAGTTAACCTAGGTGTGATTGCAACCAAACTATTATACTAATTCTGGTATTGTCCACTGACACTTCTGTAGCTGAGAGGATCACCTCTGATGGAGTTTCCCAAATTCCTTAAGCATTCAATATTTTATGTCAACAGGCAAAAGGTGAACTATTGCTCTGAACTCACAAAAAAATGACTGTATCTGCAACAATAAACTTCATTTTAGCACATTAATTTTTTGCATTGTTCGAGATCTTGCTTCAGTACCAGAGCTGATGTTTCAATTTTTTAGTAATCTGAAAGCCATTTATTTCCTTGATCCTGCCAAATTAATTTCATACAGGCAACATGAGTTTAGGGACTTTATGTAAGTGTTGTTGATTTGACCACAGCTTTAGAAGCACCTTTGTAATTCTGATGTCTCTGGATGAGATGCATCCTCCGGATTTAAAAGAAAGCTTTTAATCATATAGAATGAGGCTACTCTGTTTCAAGCCTCTGGGGGTTAGTTTGATAATAGATTTTCTCCCATAGCAGTGCTCATTATCTGTAGTCAAAGCCAACAGTTTGATTATCCTCTTCCTTTCAATTAGGCTTTTGCACCCATGAGGCCCAGGCATCTTGCTGTATTGATATAAGTTAACTTTCAAGATAGTTTTGCAAGGTATCACAAGGATGAGTTGATCAGTAAAGCTTTAGTCTTATCCAGCTACAGATTCATTCAGTTACTGAGAAGGATCAAAGATAATCACAAAATAACCCTTTAGTTAAGACCTAAGAAACACATAGCAAGATTTGGAGGACAATTCTGTGTCAAAGAGGCATGGCCAGTTTGTATTGATCTAAGACCCTAATGAAAATACTGTAGAACAATGAACAATGGGGAAACATTGTACAGAGATTACTTTGTGACTCCTGACATGAAAATTCTATTAGATTACCAATATCTCCAAAAAAACTAATATCAGCACAAAACCTTTTGTGTACTACCTCCAATAATTTCTTTTTTCCCCTTCTAACCTCCTGTTTATGACTTTGTTTAAATAGAGGAGAGAACAAATATCTCTAAGTCTGGCACATGTGTGTAACCTAACTTTTAAATTATTCCTTATCATCACTACAACAGCAACCTGAAATATTTGACATTGCCCTTAGGGGATTTGAAAATACTGTACTAGTTCTAAAGTTTTCACAATGAATATCCCAGAAAATTATTAAAATTATTAAATACATCTAAGAATTGGACTAATTGGGAAAAAAAAAAAAGAAAATAATAACCATTATTACTTTAAATCGATGACTTGGTTCAGAAGTAATTATAAGCTTTATTGAATATAGATATATGCAAATAGTATATAACCAGTGTCATTTTGAATCTATTAACAGTATACTGGTGGAAGTTTGGAATGGGTGAATGAAACCACTTATCTCTAAATATCTTCTGTAAAAGAGTGCCTTTGGGTTGAAAAAAAAAAAAAATCAAGAAAAAATTTCTAGTACTGTGCCTGAAAAAATGCATAACCTGAAAAATATACAGACCACATTATGCGTGGCAGTAAGTGTGAAGCGAAGATTTGTGGAAGTTCAGAGGAAATAGGATTTTTCTTGTGGAGGAGTGAGAAATATTGTTTCTTGATCGATAAATACAAAGACTTTGAGAGTCTGTGTCAGAGGAATAAAAGGGGGAACATGTTGGTTTTAAAAATTTCTCTAGGTAGAGCAGCAGCTTTGCTGGTGGCAGACATGTAATCACAGAATCATAGACTGTTTTGGGTTGGAAAGAGTTTAAAAAACATTTAGTTCCCACCCCTCTGCCATGGACAGGGATGCCTTTCGCTGGACCAGATTGCTTAGAGCTCCACCCAGCTTGGCCTTGAACATTTCCAGGGATGGAGCCTCCACAGTTTCTCCGGTCAGCCTGAGGCAGTTCCTCATCATGCTCACAACAAAGAATATTTTTCCTTATATCTTATTTAAACCTACCCTCTTTCAGTTTGAAGCCATTCCCTCCTTGTTCAGTCACTACATGGCCTTGAAGATAGTCTCTTCACCTTTCTTGTAGGCTCCATTCAAGAACTGCAAGGCAAAAATTAAGTCACCTTGAAACATTTTTTTTTTCCAATCAGGTATATCTCACAACTCTTTTTTCACAGAAGAGGACAGCCTATAAAGGGTTATAACTCTAAGTGTTCTGCACTGGGTACACAGCTGGGGTGGGGTGAGGTGAGGTGAGGTGAGGTGAGGAGAGGTGAGGTGAGGTGAGATAGAGCCATCACAGGGGTCCTTCTGAATCCTAGTAGGAAAGGCTCAACAGAAAATTAATTACTTAATAACTGCTTTAATAAGACTGAATAACAAGGGAAATAAAAGTAGCAAGTATCAGCTTACAACTCTTCAAATGCTGGGCACTGCACATTGATGTATCAGGCAGAGTGCTGGTGTATTTTCCCTGTGGCATGCTATGCAGAGCAGGTCCTGTCCATGCAGAGAAACTCTCCCTTTCATTCACTTGAGGTCATGTATAATTTCCTTACAATAAACTAACTCTATTCCTAAAGATATTGTCAGAAGAATTCTTTAACGTATGGTTGACAAGGGCAAGATCATGCTGGAGGAGTGATGGCAGTGACAAACAAGAGATGCCAGCAGGCTCCTCTAGTACCAGGCATGGGTTGAATCTGTCCCATGGACAAGGGGTACATGTGACACAACACAGCACAGAACAGCACAGGATAGCATGGCACAGCCTGATGGCCACACTGGGTGTGTGGTGCTTGCCCAGGTTAGCTGTCCTGTGGGTCACTGGCTCCGAAATTCAGTGGGCTTCTAGTTAAGAATAGTGTAGTATACTGACCTCCTCTGCCTGCTTTCCATCCATGGGCCATGGAAATGAAGGTTTATAAGCCTTTCTCTCTCCTCCCCTTCTGTGAACAGTGATCTCAGAAACATCCCTCTGCTTTTGGATGTGCCAGACTCCACCGCCTTTCCCAGTCTCTGTCCTATGTCATGAAAAAGATCTGACCATGAACGAGGACAGAAATCCTCTCTTTACTCTCCATACATGTCAAGATCAGGGTAAAATTTGATTGAAATAAGAAAGTACATGCTCATACAAATGACATCTAAGGAAATTACATGAGAGTACATACCACATCCTGTTATGGAAGGGAAATTGGATGGAGGTAGAGAGTTCAGTTAGGTAGGGATCAGAATGATGAGAGAATTTAATTTTAGAAAAGTAAATTTTTCATGTGATTGCCATCCTGCAGAGCTAGGAACATAAATCAACAAACTACATATAAACTTTGCCACATCTACATTCCCATCAAAAGGAACTGTATCTTCAATAACTTTATTAGCGTAATCATTAAATCTGCACAGAAAAATGCCAGTGTCAGGTTGAAAAGTTTAAGGTATTCTTCCACGGATGGATGAAAAAACCCCCAAGAAATGGTTTGAAAGTACAGAATAAATCTGTATTTATGCTTACTAGCATTTGTAAGCAGCTGATTTACTGCTCAGGAAAAAATATATCAAGAGACAAGTTTGCTTCATGACATGTGTGATAAAGAAGCTAAAGTTTTTTACCTCCCTTCTGTAGCTATAGTAAAGGAAGATTTGCATTCCGGGTAGGGCTTTCTCTTGTGGAAGCAGCAGAAGCCTAGACCAACAATCCCTAAGCCCCAAACCTTGTTAAATGCAGTTTCAGTCCTGGGGACCTAATGTACTGATTGCTTTCCAAGGAGTCTCATTGCCTGCTCCATTCAGTCTTATTACTGAAGGTCTAATTACATCTATTATGTTGTTCAGTTTCACAGGCTGTTTTTGGGGGTAGGAGGATGTAAAAGGAAGCAGAGGGGTTCAAGGGGGGGGAGATGGGGAAGGACAAGAAGAAACCAAAGTGCATGGCAGGGAAAAAACCCACAGGCCTCAAGTACTGAGAAATGAAGTGATGACTGAACTACTATGTGAGATTATATCTTATTCTCCAAGTGTGTTGTTGTAACAAGGCAAAATGGTAATGGTCCCAATTTCATATTCTTCTCCAAGCAAGAGAGAACCAATCACTGTCAAAATTATAGGTACTGGATATTGAAAGCTTCACAAGGCCTTAGCTCAACCAACAAATTTCAGTATGAAAAGAAAGATAGGAGCAGGTGGGAAGTGAAGCAAATTTTAACAATGTTGTAAAGTTTCACTTATATTTTAGGCTGCCAAAAACCCTTCTCAGACTTTTTTTTTCCCAATATAACACAAATATCACATGCCATACTATGCTTTTGTGTAGCCTAGATTAAGACTGTTATCATGGCCTAATAGAGCTCAAAATGAGAGGAGGGGAGGGAAGGGGAAAGAAACTCATTATTTTTAGATGGCTTTCCTTTTCCCATAGGGTTCCTGTAGATCCTACTTAGTAGCAACTCATTCCAGCACTGATTAAGTGGGAAATACACAAAATCTCAAAAGGTCAAACCTATAATCAGCTGCCCGAAGGGGTTGACATGGAAAGCTTCTCAATACAAGTTCAATTTATGGCAATATTATAACATCTAGTCAGTGATAAACAATGAAGGAAAGAGGGGAGACTCCTAACAGGGCTTCTTAGAATGCCTAAGCATTAGAATATTTTGTTATGTCCAGGTTCTTGGTGGGATATCCATTATTGTTTCCACTCAGTTTTTGGATGTTGATAATTTTTTTCCAGCTGCTAATGGGAATGCATTTATAATAAGCTAAATCTGCATGAGACATATACACTTCTTACTGCTCAGAAAATCATTCCCAAGTTAACCTAGAGAACAAGCATGGAAAATGGAGCTCTCTCAGAGACAAGAAAGAAGAAAAGGAAAAAGAGAGACAAATTACTTAATAAACCCCTTCTAATTATTTGGGTGAAATTAGGTTTTTGAATACTGATTATTTTCATGCATACATATTATGATATCAATTTAAAAACAACCGGTTATTTCCAAATGTTCTCTGTTGGGCTACTACTACTTCACCTCTTGTGAATCAATAATTCACCCTTGCAAAGCAGAGAGTGATTCAGCTACTCTGGAAGCAAGGGAGACATTAATTTCAACAGGATATGGAAGCCTCAAATGAACATGCATCTAAACCAGAGGAAATCTGGCTGCAGGATTTGTTTTGTTTTGTTTTGCTTGATTTATAGTATGCGCATTGCTTTTCAGGACTGACTCTAGGCACAAGCTAAGTGGGCAGTTGTTTACAGCTGAAAAAATGCAGGGGGAGGAAAACAGCTGTTGCCTTACTAACATTTTCTATGCCAGAAAAACTGGACTGACTGTGGAAAAACTGGACTGACTGCTGTCATGAGTGTTACGGTAGTGCAACCTCAGCAAAGATGCCATCACAGTCTTTCATATTTCTCTTCCTTCCCAGGCAAAGGTATAAAGTGCTTGCTGTGCTCTCCAAAGCTCTTTCCCTCAGCTCTTTTTTGTTTTCTCACCTCTTTCTATGCCAGAAGCAGCCAGGTCTCTTTCTCATTGGAACAAGAGAGGCTGTTTCTGTTTTACAGCAAAGGTACCTTGAACTAGCCATGCTTCACTTACTTTAGCTGAGTGCAAAGCAGTGCTGTACAGTTTCAAGCACTCTCCAGTATAAGTTTCAAAGATGTGACATTTTTATCATTATAGGAATGCTATGAATGCTCCCAGCATGCCTCCACAAAGTCTTCTGGATATCAAGATAGGCCTTTTCCAAGTCATAATTGAACCTGGTTTACTTTTGTCACCTGAACTGGTATGAGAATAGAGCCTTCCCAGGTGACAACTCTAAAATATTTCCAAATTCGCTATGTAGGTGTGAGGCTGTTATTTTTTGTAATATACATGGAGTCTGATTATTTTGCTGTGTAATGGAACTGTCAGGCTGGCTCATCTATTCTACAATATGTACTTTAGAAACAGATAAAATTAAGAGTAAAGCTCCACCTAAGATAGAGGAGACTTTCAGCACAAATAAATCTTGTCTTTCAAAATAAATAACCCAGATCAAGGTTCAAAAGGAGAAATCATAAAGTTAGCCTTTGGAAAAGACAAGTGCCACATGATTTTGCACAGAAGGTGACTTACCAGAGGGATGTATCTGACACATTACACTTACTGTGTATCCTGTATATTTGAAAGGATAAAAAAATATCCCTGTCCCAAACTACCAAAAAAAAAAAAAACAAGGAAAAAAAAAAAGATCCTTACCAAAACCTACCGCTACTACTCAAAACTACATAAAAGCCTTCAAAAACAAAACTCTAAGCAAAATACCCCCAAGTTTTTGAATATCTTTCCATTCTCCAACAGAAATTTGTTTTCAAGGCTTGAGTCTCAGGAGCTGTGGCACGGAAATCAACATGGAAATAAATCTATTTACAATCAATAAGATTTGCAACTTATAGATATATGAAAATAGATACATGAAAGAAATTTAGGATGTACTAATACAGGTTAGAACACATGTTAAAAGAGCTATTTTAGTTATTAAATTTCAAACAGAGTGAAATTAGGCTTTTTATTTTTCTTACAGTAAGCAGAACCCTTATCCCCATCTACTCAGTGAAGAAGGAGAAATAGTGCAAGGCTTACCACATTAATGTGTCATAGCTTAAAGTTAGGCTTTTAGGTGAGGGTATGTCATAACAAATTTTGTACTACAGTAACATTGTTCCAAAATTCTATTGTAGTATGTAACATATAAAGGTAGATCAAAACTATTTTCAAGTTTTGAAAAGTTAGTAGTGATTTTCAAGATAGTTTCTAATGCGCAAGAAAGAGTGAGCAGAAGCTGTCAAATGTCATAAAAATACTGTAGCTTTTAGTGGCCATAGAGCACAGGTAATACACTTCACTTCCTGTCAGGTCAGGTTGATGCACCTTTAGTTCAAATGAGAGCCAAGCTTTCACAACTGAAGACTGAAGCAATCCTCAACTCTTCTTATAATGAAAACCAATCACAATCAAACTCCTTGCAGAGATGTGGAAACAATTGGCTCCTCAGTTTATCTCTTCTTCTTATGAACCCAGCTAGGCTTGGCTATGACCAGGGGGACAGTGGTGGATATTGAATGCCTTATCTTGTATATTCATTTTACAATTTCATCTTGCACTGCAAGGAACCTAAAACTTCAGCTGTATAAATTCCTCCTCTGACACTGCTCGTTTGAGTAAAGGCCAGAGCTACTCTGAAGGCATGGCCATAGAATTTCTGGTGATCAGACAGTTAAAAGTTTTGTCCATTTCATCCTCACTAGAACAAAGAGCAAATGCAAATAGATACTGAATTTAGATTGTATCTGATCCATACTAATTCCTGCTTTAAATTCTACTAACTTAACTTCCAGTATGTGTCTTGGAGTTGCTTTTCCAGTTCAATCTCAGTCTTCTTTTTTAAAAGGAACTTGACAAACTTAGGGCATATTCCTTTATTCTCTCTTATTTGAATTAAAATGAACTTTCTTTAATGAGCTCACCCTGATTTATTACTTTCTTCAGAGACATTTGCAGTGAAAAGGTGCTAGTGCTGCGTGTGTGTCAGATGAAGTAACTCCAACCTTTTGTGGATATTAGTTTTTGACTTATGAAATGTCTGGGTCTTTTCCACTTTTTGATGTATTTTTCAAAATTCAGATATTTCAACAAATCACAAATTATCATCAGCCAGCCCTAACAGCTCCCAGAAATGATAGCATCACAAAAGCAACAAATTCTAATGGCTTCTATATTGGTGAAAAAACCTGAAAAACCAAAAGAATGGAGAAAGTGCAGAGAAACGTCAGGTTCTGGTACACCCTGTTCATACTTATTAATCCTTCTGTGACTTAGTAAATCCAGTTTAAAACTATTCTATTAAAAAAAAAATAGTTTTAATGTGGATCAATACCCTGAAACAGTGTGCCTTAAGACAGCAATATTTGGACTCACAGAGATGAGGGAGGGGCATGAGAACAGGAGTGAGTAACCATTGACATGATGGAGGAAAACCTTTTCTTTTGCAGTGATATGGGCTTGAAACAATCAGGAAAATACAAGGCAACACTGTTTAAAGAAAACCAAAACCCTAGGAAAATGCTTTCTGAGAATTTTTAATTTAAACTCAGTCTTACTGGTCATCTTTGGAATAACTCGGAGCTTCTAGTCCTGGACAACAAGGAATAACTCCCTTTCATAAATCAATAATTTTTCTACTTATAAGAAACGAGGAAACCTCAATCAGTGCATAAGTGGTTGACTTCCAGTGACATGAGCGAACTATTCACTGTTCAGTGGGTCAGTGTTACAGTTACATATCCAGTGCCAAGTATGAGCTGCCTTGCTGCTCTGATATCCAGAACAGATGTCAGTTAAAATGAGAGCATTTTGTTACAAAATTTTTGATTCACTGAAATGGAAAAAAAAAAATTAGTTAACGCTAATAGCAGTTTTGACCAGAAATAAAATTTCACCAATTTAGATGAAAGTTCCAGGGATGCCAATAACCTTAATTAAGAAAACGCCCAGTAGTTAGAGCACTTACCTAAATATCAATGATACAGTCATATTTTGCTTTGCCTTGGTGCTTTAGGCACTTAAATATGAACTGGGAGTGACACTGAGTTCAGCAGGTAAATGTTATTCAGTACTCTGAGGTCTTTTTCTCAAAGGCTTTTTTAATATTTTTTTTCTCTGCTATACTTAATCTGCAGATTTAATTTCCTTAACCTAAACCTCACTGAGAAGTAAACTCAGACAACAGTTGTTGATTTTATGGCAAAGAAAAGGGGATTAAGACACTTGTTTCCCTCCCTGCCCCACCCAGCACCAAAAAAGCCATTATGACTGACATAAATAATATCAATGGAGATAACAAGCCATTCTAAGACTGTGTGTCTTGCTATTCTCCTGTGAATTATTAATTTCCTTGGAATCTAAGGTAAATATGAAGATTGAGACTACTGGGGATTTTATTAACATAACAGAATGGGATTATTTTTGACATGCTTCTAAGAGATGAAGGCATGTTTGGTCACTCTTAATAGGGGAAATGCACACGCACTTCCTTTCAAATGTCAAGCATACTGAAGCCTAGTATAAGTTGGGAACAGGATGGAAAAAGCTGAAAAATATAAAATCCTAGAAATCTTAGCATATTGGAAAAAAATGGCAGTTTGGAAAGGTTATACAGGTCGTCTCCAAAGATGTGTGCACTTGTTACTAAGCTCACGGGGGGGGTGGTTTGTGGTCCTATGATAAGCCACTCATAGTACTTACATCAGGACAATGGCTGTTTTCTGACTTGGCACCTGACTTTCTCATTTCACAAACCACTTACAATGCAGTCCACATGAGGCTGTCTTATATCAAATTTAAACTCTAGGTAGTGCAGTCTACTCATTTATGAAGTGCTGTTCTGTCCCTGACAGGCATTGACCTATGAGTGACATTGATGGATGATTGAATCCAAATGAAGCCTAAGATTTTTTTTTACCTGTAATATTTTGTTTTGCTCTATTAGAATTCATGCTTCTGGGTATTTTGGAGCAAGGAAGGAAGGGAAAAAGGGAGAAAGGGAGGGAGGGAGGAAGGGTGGGGAAGGAAGGAAGGAAGGAAGGAAGGAAGGAAGGAAGGAGGGAGGGAAGGANTGCTTGATAGCCATAAAATGTTTAGTAAACCAGTGAAATGGAAAATAAATATATTCTTTTGTCTTTAAATGTGAAAAGGTATACACTGCCGTAGGAGTGCAGTGATGGCAGAGAGGGGAAGTAGACAGAATTTCTCTTTTGACTTGGTGGGGAATAAAAATAGGGTCAAATGAATGTCTTTTTGTGGGCTGTTGTCCAATTTGTAATGATACTGTTTATTAATGGTAAACAAAATGACAGAGGAAGGAAGGAAGGAAGGAAGGAAGGAAGGAAGGAAGGAAGGAAGGAAGGAAGGAAGGAAGGAAGGAAGTCATCTGCCTTCCCTCCCCCCTCACTTTTTTATTTCTTTTAGCAAATAGTTTAGATAGCCTTTGTAGCCCAACCTGGAAGTCTATGTTTGAATTGGTCTGACAGAACTTGTGTGGTCTCTACATGGCTACGTTTCAGAGGAGCCTAAGAGTTACTAAAATTAAGCTAAAGGTTTCATCAATGGGTTTCTGAAGAAACAGAAAGTTGTGTATCCATTTGGAAAACAGCTAGGAAGGAAAATCAGGCAAAACCCAGCACAATCACAATATTAAATTCTGTTGTGGTCTTTATAGAATATGGGTTGCTGCTATCATTCAGCTTTAGATTTGCACTGCTGACTGGATAATCACAGAGAGTAAAAGATTAACATTTATGATCAGATAAAAGGCAGTGTCCCAGTACATGAAAAAGCAGACTTGTGCTGCTTAAGTGATAGTCACCCAATACAGCTCAAAAAGGTGAATGATTCCACACTGAATCTGGGGTGCCCCATTTTATGGGAGATTTCAGTCAGCTGAGATAGTGCTATACAAACTGACTTCATTGAACTGATTTCAGCTGAAGCTATAAACCCCAGTGTAGGCTGTAGCTGTGCAGGTTACAGAGGGAAATTTAACTCAGTGAGACTAAGGAAAGGATTTGAAAAATAATTCAGAAAAGCAAAACAATCAAAGAAAACCAAGTGAGGTCTCCAAATATATATCTGAAACAATTCCTCTGGGCAAAGGCACAGGTGTGAGATGACTCCGGAAAAGCAATTGTAAATTCCCTCTGACCTCAGTATAAATCCCTTTCATTCAGAGGTCAGCATTTAGTGTTTGCAGCTAAGGAGCATCTTCCACTGGCTACTCAGTGTGCTTCTGTTTCTATGACAGTTTTTATCCTGATGATGAGAGAGCCCTGTCAGATGAAGTGTAAGCCACATTTACCTGTAGGTGCCCCACACTAGCTTGTGATGCCTAACCTCTTTTATTGAACCTACTATCTGGTTTCTGGAGCCATTGATTTTTCTTACTGTCAGTTTGTGGCCTTGAGTCCTGAATGTTTATTTAGACTGTTCTCCATAAATTGCTTCTGGTGCTGAGGGCGAGAAAGGAGGCAGGAGGTCAGGGGTGCATGTATATCTGTCCATATATATAAATCACAGCTTTTGTTCTTCACTATTATTTGTGAACATGTTTGCTGGATGGAAAAAAGGGAAGTATTCCATTAAAACATGGAGAAGCCATTAATAATTTCTCTCTGTCTAAAATTTCATTGCAATTTAGGCTTTTAATTTTCTGTATCTTCATAACACCTTGTTATCAACTCAAAGATGCAATGTTTCCTTTTGTTAAGAGACACAAAAAGGGGGAAGAATTGTTTGCTCATCAGCACAGAACTGTACTTTTTAAATGGGAAAGTGGTGTGTGTATTTTGTTAGTGAGTTTTGGGGATGGGGGACATATAGGGAACAAAGCAACATGGACCCCCTTACGCATCCGTAGAAGATCCCTTTATTGCAGAAATCACACCCTTTTTATACCTTTAATCTCCTGAAACCAAACCAAGGCCTAACAGAACTTAGCAGAAGAATTGGCTGGCACAGCTGAGTGCTGCTGTCCACACGTTCCACCATCCAATCACCTTTCTGCTCATGCGCACGCGTCCCTCCAGCCAATCACAATCGCACTTCCGGCTGTCACTCAGCTGACCCTCTCCTCACTCCCAACTGCCTCTCACCCCTCAGCGACTTCCAACCGTCCGCCCTGCAGCTGTGCCTTTCACACAGGGCCTTATCGTGAGCTTTTACAATTATAAACCCATATCCTACAGGGGGAATTGGGGGGGGTTTGCCTCTTTTTAATTTCAGTCTTTGCTGAGAATGGTAGGACTCAGGGGTGCAACATTTATACAAACAAAAACCCACTAATTTTCTTGCTGTCAGCATCCCAAACCCCAGCCAGTTATAGA
>VWYN01015181.1:3510-15137 GCA_013400075.1 Hippolais icterina | reverse complement strand
CCCCCATCGCCCCCTCCCCTCCGGCATCCCCAGCCCCCGTGGGGCGGCAGAGGCAGCGCCCGCATTTCCCCTTCCACGCGGCCGCGGGAGAAGGGGCTGGGGGTCCTCGTGGCACTTCCCAAACCGCGGCTCCCACCCCAGCCCCGCCTGGGAGCGTGTCCCTGGGAGCCTCCCTGCCCCCGGCCGGGAGCTGCAGTTGGGGGGTCTGGGGCGCTGCTTTTTGGGGGATGCTCCCCGGGAAGGGGCCGGGGGCTGCTTTTCCCTCCCAGGCCGAGAGCAGCGGGAGNCCCGTGGGGCGGCAGAGGCAGCGCCCGCATTTCCCCTTCCACGCGGCCGCGGGAGAAGGGGCTGGGGGTCCTCGTGGCACTTCCCAAACCGCGGCTCCCACCCCAGCCCCGCCTGGGAGCGTGTCCCTGGGAGCCTCCCTGCCCCCGGCCGGGAGCTGCAGTTGGGGGGTCTGGGGCGCTGCTTTTTGGGGGATGCTCCCCGGGAAGGGGCCGGAGGCTGCTTTTCCCTCCCAGGCCGAGAGCAGCGGGAGAGGATGGTGGGGAGGAAGGCTGCTCCTCCTCCTCCTCCTCTCCTTCAGAGGGGAAGAAGCCCCAGGGCCTGGCTGCTGCATTGAACCCCCCAGAGCTCATCCATCCCCCTCCTGCCGGGCTCCGGTTTGGGGTGCCCCAGGCTGGCCCCCCCATTTCTGCACCAGGGCGCTCTCCCGGCTCTCCCAGCCGCCGCTCTGCCCCTCTGGAGCAGAGACAACTTCAGAGTCTCGGAGGGGATGTGAGACGCTCCTCCCGCGCCTCTGGGGATCTGCACGGCCCCGGATCCAAGGGCGCGTTACTCAGCCCGGTACTCCCCCGCCATGGATCCAGGCGCTGCCCTGCCGGGAGCTCCCCTCCGTCCCCGCGGGACCGAGCGTGGCTGTGCCGGTGTCCCCTGCAGCCCCGGCAGCGTGGGGCCGGCCCTGGGGGTGCTCATCCTCCACAGATGAGCTTTTCCCCTTCCCTTCTGGGGAATTGGGGTTGCTGGTTGCTGGGTGAGGTTGCTGGCGTTTCCTGAGGGGATTTGGGCCGCTCGGGAGAGGCCGCGGGGTTTGTCAGTGCCCGGCTGGAGGTGATGCGGTGTGGGACGATCCCAGGGGCTGCAGGAGCCGCTGGGTGCCATCAAGGCCTCTTCGCTGAAGTTTTCAGTCCTTCCTTCTCGGGCAGCCTCAGCTCCTCCCTTGGATCCCCGGGAGGGAAGCAGCGCCTTGGCGCAGCTCTGGCACATCCCTGCCGGTGGGATGGGGATGGATTTGGGGATCCCTGTCCCCCCGGCGCCGGACCCCGGCCTCTGCCAGGGAACCTTTCCCTGGAGCAGCACCCGGAGCGCTCCTGGCTGCTCTGAGGAGCCCGGATGAGCGACTCCAGCCCCACTGGCGCCGCTCCCGACATCGCCCCGGGATGAGTCCCCGCGCCCATCCTGGGGGAACGGGGACAGGGACACCCGTGCCCATCCTGGGGGAACGGGGACANGAACGAGGACAGGGACACCCGTGCCCATCCCGGGAGAACGAGGACAGGGACACCCGTGCCCATCCCGGAGGAAGAGGAACAGGGACACCCGTGCCCATCCCGGGAGAACGGGACAGGGACACCCGTGCCCATCCCGGGAGAACGGGACAGGGACACCCGTGCCCATCCCGGAGGAAGAGGAACAGGGACACCCGTGCCCATCCCGGGGGAACGGGACAGGGACACCCGTGCCCATCCCGGGAGAACGGGACAGGGACACTCGTGCCCATCCCGGGGGAACGGGACAGGGACACCCGTGCCCGTCCCGGGGAACGGGACAGGGACACCCGTGCCCGTCCCGGGGGAACGGGGACAGGGCCAGGGCTCTGGCGTGGCTGCAGCGTCGCTGCTGTGACTCCTCCCGGACTCGGCGCCCTCCTTTGATCTCCCGCCGTCCGTGACCCCTCTCGGCCGGGCCTTGGGGAAGCTGGGATGGATCCCCTCGGGATCAGCCTCTGTAACCCTTGGTGTGCCAGCGTGGGACAGCGGGGGGACAGAGGCCGCTGTTCTGGCGGGACCACTCCCCGCCACGGGGCTTTTCCCAGCAGTGCCGCCGACAGGTTTGGGGCTGGCTGTGATTTCCCAAGGCTCACGAGCTCATCCCTGCTCCTGCCTCATCCCTTTGGAACTGGATATGGAGAGGGGACCAGGGAGACCCAGGCTCCTGCAGCAGCCATTCCCGGGGCAGGGATGGGCTCAGCTCCCGTGGGACAGCCGAGATTCCCGGGGCAGGGATGGATGGGCTCAGCCCCCGTGGCACAGCCGGGATTCCCGGTTTAGGCTCCTGGCTGTGCCGCTGGCTGTGCTGGCTGCTCCCCACCCCCAGGCCACACACAGGCTGGGCAATCGCTGCTTCCTCCTCCTCCTCCGGGCAGGCAGAGCGGGCTGCTGGCAGCCGAGAGGCAGCCGGGGACCGCTGGGGACACCTGGGCGGAGGGGGCAGGACAGGCAGCTCTGCTCACTGTAATTAAAGCTGATGAGCTTTAATCAGGCCGCGGGTTATGCAGGCGGTGGGCCCGGAGTGCCACCCCCGGCCCTGGGGTCCCCAAGGTGGGGGTCAGGGTGCTTTGTTGTGGCCTTGGCTGCTGTCGGAGCCCAGCTTAGGGATCATCACCTTAATTACCGGCAGCGCTGATTACCCCTCACCTTTCCGCGGTCCCTGGAGCGCTGCGGGCGGCGCTGGGGCCGGCCAGGCCCGGGCTGCCCGTGCCGGAGTTCGGGGATGCTCTGGGTTTAGCCCCGCGGAAGGGCAGCCCTCGCTCCCTGCGGTCCCTCCAGATCCTCCCTCGGCTCAGTGCAGAGGGATCATGAGGAAAGCAAAGGTCCCTCCAGGCCCTGCAGAGGTTTGGGGTGCAGCACCCCCTGCCCTGCAGGGATCTGGGGGGGTTCAGCCTCCCCGCAGCTCCAGCTCCCAGCAGGGTTGGGGGCTCACAGGACACCCTCATTCCCGTGATTCCAGAGTTTTCTCGGCACTCCCTGGTTTCCAGCCTGGCACTGGTTCTCTCCTGAGGTTTGGGGGTGCTGTGCGGTTCGGTGTAATGGGTTTGTGGGGCTCAGCCCGGCCCCGGGGGTGCACTGGAGTCACACGGGGTTCAGTCCAGCTCTCCCGTCCAGCCGTACTCAAACCCAGCTCCTTCCTCTTTCACGGAGAAAATGAGGGGAAAATACATCAATAAATAAAGGAATGGGTTCCCAAGGGCTGCAGGGTCCTCCGGCCACTGTCACCTCGTACCCCGGCCCATGTGTGGCAGTGGAGTCCCCGAGTGTCCCCAGGGCTCCTTGTCCTTGGGGAGACGCGCGGCAGCCCCGGGAGACGGCAGCGGGGGCTGGGGAATGCCGGGGACGTGAGCCGGGTACCAAACCCTGCCGGGCCGGCGGGGCTCGGGGAGCCAGGAACCCCTCCCGAGCCCTCGGGGGCTGTAACACAGCTCGGGTTCCTCCTGTCCCCGTGTCCCTGTCCCTCCTGTCCCCGTGTCCCCTGTCCCTCCTGCCCGGTGTCCCTGTCCCCGTGTCCCTGTCCCTCCTGTTCCCGTGTCCCTGTCCCCGTGTCCCTGTCCCTCCTGCCCGGTGTCCCTGTCCCCGTGTCCCTGTCCCTCCTGTTCCCGTGTCCCTGTCCCTTCTGCCCGGCTCTGGGTGGGGTTTGCCGCCGTTCCGCTCCCGGAGGCTCAGCCCCGGCACTCCCGGTGCTCGGGAGATGGGAGCAGGGATCCGGGGGGACAAACCCCTTCAGGTGCCCTGGGGCCTGTTCTGGGAGCGCGGAGGTGCCTCTGCTGGAGAGAGACGCGATCCCCGGGTCCTCCGGGATCACCCTTCCTTCCTCATCCTCCCCAGCCAGCCCGAGGCTCCTTTGGCTCGGCAGCAGCTGCAGAAGGATTTCTCTCCGGAGCGGGGATGTCCCCGGGCCCCTGGCGGGCACGAAGGGGCCGTGGCCCTGCTCGGTGTCCCCAGCAGTGGCCGCTGGTCCCTGCCGGGCTCTGGGGCACAGCTTGGGTGTGGAGGGAGCAGCAGAGCCTTTCCTGGCCTTTGTGCCATTCCCAGTTTTTCCACATGTGTTTTCTGCCATTCCCAGTTTTTCCCCCCGTGCTTTGTGCCGTTCCCAGCTTTTCCACGTTTTTTGTGCCATTCCCAGTTTCCCACCCATGTTTTGTGCCATTCCCAGCTTTTCCCTGTGTTTGGCGCCATTCCCTGTCCCCTCCATGCCGTGGGGGAATATTTGCCTCGGGGAGTGCCCAGCGGTCCCTCCTTGGCCCGGCCCGGCCCGGCCCGGCCCGGTGGAACCGGGAGCTTTTGTGGCCACTCCTCCCTCTCTTCCATTAATTAATTTGACATTTAAGCCGAGCTCCTCGTGCAGAACTCCCAAGTGTCTCGGTGACCTCCGGAGCAGCTCCAGGATGGGAGCTGTTGGAATTCCAGGTGGAAGGGAACGATGTGGCTGGATCCAGGCAGAGGAGGCTCCCGGGGTGCAGCACCTGCCCCCCAAGCTCTGTCCTGGGGCCTTCTGTGGTCAGGAAGGACCGGGACGGACCTGGCATCCTGTGGGATGCTCCTTGTGGCTGTGGGAAGGTGAAAGCGTTTTTAGAGCTGGTTCTTCCAAAGGTTTTTGTTAAAATCGGCTCCAAAAAGTTAATTCTGGGCTGGTGGAGGCAGTATGGCTCTGCATGGAGGGGACAGCACCGATTTGGGGGGACCCAAACCTCCCTTCCCACCTCAGCATCCCAGAGCAGCGATCCTGGCTCTCTCTGGGATGGACTGGGATCAGCTGGGCTGGACTGGGATGGACTGGGCTGGATTGGGATAGATTGGGCTGGACTGGGATGGGCTGGGTTGGGCTGGGACGTTCCCCCTGCCCTGCCCACGGGCCCGGGTGTGTTTACATCACTGAGGCCACCACAAAAGCCTCTCCCTCCCTCGGCACAGCTTGGCCACGGCTCAAACTCTTTCTTTCAAGATAAAAATAACAGCAGCAACCTCAGGGCTGCTGCTCCTGCCCCGGCTGGTGGAGAAACGGGGATTGTTTTAGGAAAAAAGGGGGAAAACCTCAATGTGGGGGGCCTGGGCATGAACCCCCTCTGGCTGCAGCCCCAAACTGGGACCTGGAGTGGGGAGGAGCAGGCTGGAGCCAGGGAAAAGCGGGAAAAGCCTCATCTCCCAGGCAGCACGGAGCACAACTTGTTGGCAAAACAGTTTGTTTGCCAAAAAATGCAGTTTTCTGGAGGAGGAGGAGGGGAACGGAGCCGTTTCAGGAGCCGCGGAGGGTTTGGGGGGTTGGGAGGGATGCTCAGGCAGCAAATGTCAAAAATCCAACGCAGGGCTGCGTTTTGGGGCAAGGGAGTGGGAGTTTGGGGCCAGAATGGGCATTTAAAAGAGAGAGAGAGAAAAATCTTGATTATTTCTCAGTTTTGTGAGTTAAGCTGGAAGGGAACAGAAAATCGCTGTTTGTGTCCCTCCCCGAGCAGCTTTCCCTGCAGAGGCAGCAGCTCTGGGAGCACACAGGCAGCTTTCCTCCCAAAAACTTGATGTTAATTCACCATTCCCAGCTTTTTAAAGGCAAATCTGGGCTCCTCACAACTTTTCCAGGTGCTGGGAACGGCCATTGTGTCCCTGGGGAACTTCTCCTTGCACCCAATGAAAATCAAGCAGAAAACTGGGATAATGTAAATTTTCCCAGCATTTTGGAGGGTTTTTGGGGAATGGCATGGTTTAGATTATCCTTTCCCCTCTCCCTCGGGCTCCAGGGCCAGGGGAGGGAGATGTGGGAATCTCCTGCAGCCGGGAATGGGGTTTGGAGCTGGGATGGCACCTGGGGGAGCCTGGGCTGCTCCAAAGCCCTGGCTCCAGTCCAGCGGAGAATCCCGGAGCTGCCAGGGATTTGTGGGTGGAATGGGGGGATTTCAGGCAGCTGGGACCCCTGGAGGCGGCTCCAAGGGTGAGGTTCCCTTTTGAGGTGAGGCCCTGCGAGTTTGGGTGTGATTTTGGGCTTTGGTGTCACCGCTGCCTTGGTCACCTGCTCCTCCAGAAATAATCCAGGATTTAATAATTCCAATTTCTTGATGATTTAATAATTCCAATTTCTTGATGATTTAATAATTCCAATTTCTTGCCAATTTATTAATTCCAATTTCTTGCCCAGCTCCTGCCCAGCTCAGCGCACCCCAGCCCGGACTGTGTGGGGGGGCTCTGATGAGCACTAATTAAGCCCTAATTAGCCCCCAGTGGCCGCAGGTCGGTGCCCTCTGTGCTGCCTCTGTCAGAGGATCATTAAACACCACCCCCCTGCGCAAACCTGGGGTGTCCCAGCTTTAATTACCCTGGAGTTAATTAGGGGCAGTGCTGATGGGGGGCCTGGGCATCCCTCAGGGACTCCAGGGCAGGGAACTGGGATGGAATGGGGTCCTGGGCAGGGTTCACTGGCCGAGGGGCCTCTCCATCCCCCAGGCTCCTCTGTGACCCGGGAACCTTATCCCACTGGGACACCCAGGCTCCAAAATCCCAAATCCATGGAATTCCTGGCATTTGTTTTCCCTGGGGCTGGGAGGGGCCATTTCTCCTCATTTTCCAGTACTGAACTGGTTTAGGTGGGAGCTGCGATGGCTTCCCCTGGATCCCGGGGTCTCCCTGTGACCTTGGATCCCAGAATTATCCTGTCACCTTGGATCCCGGGATGTCCCTGTCACCTTGGATCCCGGGATGTCCCTGTCACCTTGGATCCTGAGATGTCCCTGTCACCTTGGATCCTGAGATATCCCTGTGACCTTGGATCCCGGGATTGCCCCGTGGCCCTTGGACATTTCCTGCAGCGCTGGGGGCTCAGGGCTGGGCAGGCCCCCCTGGACTTTGGGGGTGTTAGCAGGGCTGGAATTGGGGTGGCCCAGCCGGTTCTCCCCCTTTGCCTTCCCGTCTTTAATTTGGATTAATTGATCCCTGCTCCTCCATCTCGGAGGGCTGGGCCCCCTGCATGGCCAGGACCTGCCAGCGTGTCCCCAGGTGTCCCACAGATGTCCCTAAAGCCACCAGGGGTGATCCCAAGGTGGAGATGGGAAGATGCTGGTGGACCTGTGGGTGGGATGCTGGGATAGGAGCAGATCCTGGGTTTGGAGCATCCTGAATCCTTTTATTTTCCATGGCAAGAGTTCATCAACACCCAGACAGGAGGAGGAGGAAGGAGAATCCACGGAATGTGGCACGGCGGGGTGGGCAGGGATGGACCTTGTCCCTGTGAGGGACATCCCTGTGTCCATAGGGACACCAGCCGCTGATCCAGGAGGAAATGGGAATTCCAGGGAAAGCAGCAGGCAGGGAGTGATGGGGCTGCAGGGAGCTCCGGGTCCTCTCTCCCACTCACTGCAGGAGTTTGGGGTTAAATTGTGACCTTTTGGAGCTGCCTGCTCAGGGAGCTCCTTCCAGCCCTGGAGCACTTGGGAATTGTGCTGGGAAGGGATCTGGGCACTGCATTCCCATGGGCTCTGCTGTGTAGGCTCTGACCGAGATTTGGTAAAAATCCTTTATTTCTGTGATTTCGGTGAGGGGGTTGTGATTTTTTTTTTCCCCCGAGGAGCTTTTTGGCTGCTGTTCCCACTGGCTGGGGCGAGGCTAAGGGTCTGGCTGGGATCATCCCAGAGGAAAGGGAGTCCCAGGAACCCCTGGGATGAGGGGATTTTCCTGCTGATTTTCCTGCTGATCCCACTCCAGCATTTCTGATTGCTCTGGCCAGCTCCAGCCAAGGCTGAGTCTGTGATCCCAGTGCCCGAACCCCTGGATGAAAATATTCCCAAACATTCCCCTGGCCAAGCCAGCCAGGTGCTGATGCTGCCAGGGGTTCCAGGGCAGGAAGGGGGGTGGGATTGGGATCAGGGCAAACTTTGCCTGTTCCCATCCCTGCATCGGGAATTGGCTGCTGCCCTGGGCCTCCCCATCCCTCTCCCCCCTCCCTCCCTGCCTCCAGCGGCGTTTTCCCTGGTGGGCCGGGTTAAATCAGGATGTGAGGAGCAGGGACGGGAGAGGAGCTGGGCCGGACACTGAGGACTGGGAAGGAGGGACCATTTCATCCCTCCAGCTCCACTTTGGACGCTCCAAGGGATGAATTCCCCATTCCCGGAAAATGCTTTTGGAGCAATGGGTGCCTGGGTTTTTGTGAGGAGCCGCGGAGCAGCAGCTGGGCTGTCCCTGAGCTTCTCAGCCTCATCCTCCTTGCTCTGGGTTCGGCCTTAAAACCCCAAATCTGCCCCCAGAGCCCGGCACAGCTGAGATTCCAGCGGGGAATCCGGGCAGGGAGCAGCGGGATCGGGGCTGACCCAGGCCGGGGTTGTCACCCCCAAACCCCATCCCTGCTGCGGGCAGGCCCGGATCCCTCCTCGGTGCAATTCCAGCTGCTCCCAGCGTTCCAGCCGGAGTTTGCCTGCAGCTATAAATACCTCGGAGCGCAGCAAAGCCCCCGGAGGGTTTAGGCTCTATATTTAGGTTCCTGCAGCACAAAGCCATATTGCACGGAGGCTGGGCAGTGGGATCTCCTTCTAGGAACTGGGGGAGGGGAGCACAGGGGCAGAGGGGTGTGGTGGAGCCTTTCCATGTGGATCCGGGGCTGGATCCTGTCCCGGCAGCCGCTGTCCCGTCCCGGTGCTCCAATCCGGGCCTTTCTCCCCCCAAAGCCCGGCAGAAGTTGCTGCCTGAGCGCGGAGGGAAAGGGACATCAAACATTTATAGGCCTTGCGAATCGTCAAGGAAATGCCTGGCTCTGTTAAAATAGCAGCAGCAATTAGAGGAGAGGAGAACTCCACATCCACGGCTCGCGTGTTTTCCCGGCGCTTCCCGTCCTCAGCCGGGGTCGCAGCTCCGGGGTTCGGCTCCCCGAGCCCATCTGGGGGATGGGACAAGCCCTGATCCCCCCAGTCCGGTCTGAAACCCGAGCTGGCGGCTCTCTAAACACATCCCAGCCTCAGTTCTGCCCCAAACCGAAAGGGCAGCAAGAAGTTAATTGGGTTCCTTCTTCTTTCGGGGTTTTGCAGCGGGGCCGGAGCGAGGTCGGTGCTTCCCGCCCGCCTCTGGTCGCTCTTCATTAGGGAAACACCAAATCTGAACTTCCCCGGTGCCCCGGCGGGATTTATCCTGTGGGGACTGCTCCTCCCCCTCACCCAGGGCGAGGATGGGGTGGGAGGTGAAGGAAAACAGCCAAATCCCCAGGATCAGGGGAATTTTGCTGCTGCTTTGTTTGACCCGGGATCTTCCAGAGGGAAAATCCGCTGTTTCTCCAGCGGGCAGCAGGGCACCGGGGTCACCCTCGCCTGTTCAGGCTTTGCACTTCCCTGCATAAAAATCAGGGCTTTGGTGATTTTTCGTTATTTTTTTCTCTTTGGCAAAGGTTAGAGCCTGAACGAGGAGCAGAGCGAGCCCTGGAGTGAGGAGGAGGTTCGGGATCCAGGGTCAGGCGTGGATTTGGGCTGTGCCTGCCCCGAGGTTTTGGGAACCGGGGCTTGTCTGGCACAGCTCAGAGCTGGTGTGGAAAAGAGGAAAGAGAATCCTGGAGGGGAAATCCAGGGCCGGGAGGAGCAGCCGGAGGGTGCTGGGGGGTGCTGGCCACAGGGACCTGGAGGGACACATTTTCCTGGTCCTGCTGGCGTGTGGGGAAGTGTTTGCAAGGAAGAGAAGAACTCAGCTGGTGGGAATGAAGGTGGACCTGGCTGGACTCGAGAATGAGGGGTCAGGTGGTGTTTCAGGCTCAGGAATTGGCTTTGGGAACAATGCTCCTTCCCAATGGGATCACCCCAGGCACTGAGCCCATGGGAAACTCTTCCCATTGTGAAACCAGAATTTTGGGTGTTTCCTTCACCCCCTGGGCTGTCAGAGCTCCCACGGTCCCATTTTTAAGATTTTCCTGCTGGCTCCAGAGCTGGAAGTGCTTTTCCAAGCACAAGGTGGATCCTGCAGCTCTTGGAGGGGAGAATTCGAGGAAAATCTGCTGTGTGGTGAGGGATGGTCACTGCGGGGACACAATCTTCCCTGCTCCTTCCAGAGCCTGGAGGAAGAGGCTGAGGGTGGGGTGAAAGGACCAGCTTCTCCTGCTGGTGGCTGCCAGGGAATCCCTGTGCCCTGGGCTCACATTCCCTTGGGATGGAGTTCCCCCTGCTCTCATTTTCCCCTTGCTCTGTTGGGTTGTAGGTGGAAAGAGCTGTGGGGTTTGAGGTGGCGAGGCTGGAGGCCAGGCCTGGCTGGGGGGTGTTGGCCTGGGATGCTGGGAGCCATTCCCATGTGGAAATTCTGGTACCTGGCCCTGTGTGGGGATACCGGTGCCATTCCACGGAAATGCTGGGACCTGTCTCTGTGTGGGAATGCTGGGACCCATTCCCATGTGGGGATCCTGTCCCTCTGAGGGGATTTTGGGACCCATTCCCATATGGGGATCCTGGCACGTATTCCCATATTGAGATGCTGGTGCCTGTGTGGGGACTGTGGGACCCATTCCCCTGGCAGAACCCTGGCCCCCATTCCTGTAGGGAGGTGCTGGTGCCTGTGTGGGGATCCTGGTGCCCATTCCCTTGGAAGGATCCTGGCACTTGTGTGGGGATCCTGGTGCCATTCCCATGGAAGGATCCTGCTCCATCTAACATTCCCGCCATTGGGATTCTGGTCCCTGTGCCCCCCAGGGACGCTGCTGTGCTGGGCACTGCCCTGAGCACCCCCCCAGCAGAACGAGGTTTCTCCTCCTTCCTCCCTGGCCAGGCAGAACCTTTCCCCTGCTCCTTTCTGTCATTTCCTGTGGTGCTTTCAGCCACCTGGCTCTGAACCGAACAGCTCTGGCTGGGAGAAGAGGCCTCAGGTGCAGCGAAACCCCCTCATAATTTATTTGTTCCTCACCTGCTTCCAGACTGGATCCCAGAGCTGCCGGAGCTGGGTTTGATTTTCCCTCTCCAACAATAAATTTTAATTCCCCAGTGAGGCCGGGAGCGCTGAACAGCTCGGGACAAGTGACACCAAACGTGTCAGGCAGGAACATTTCCAGATGCAGGCTTGGGCTTCTGAAAATCCTTGCTGCTGTGGAAAGAGCAGGAACCTCCTTCATGCCTGGATGTTTGCTGAGGGAAACAACAGGTTGGGGAATAAATATTGGCATTTCTCCCCTCGGGGACTTCCCAGTGCCGTCCCCAATGCAGCCTCGCAGGTGGATGCTGCCCGTGGGAGGGAAGACGCTCAGCAGCGGTGGATTAGGCTTGGATCTCCTTTTTTTTTTTCCGCCTAATGGAAGGAGCCGTGTTCACACGGAAACCAATCGGTTTGTGCGGCCCTGAAAGGCAGGAGCATCCCAGAGGCGCCGGGAAAAGCTCCTGGCTCCCCGCTCGGCCTTGAAAAAAGGTTTAGAAAATGAAAAATAAAGCGTGGAGGGCGCGCTTGTGGAGCGCGGGGCTCTTTGTGGAGGAGCTGGAGGGCTCTGGAACGGCAGCGGGAGCCGGAGCCGAGGGACGAGTCCCCGTGGATGCTCCGAGCCCACCGGCCCTGCCCGGTGGGATGCGGGACGGGGCAGCCGCGCATCCCCCGGGGGGCTGCGGGGTGGGGGTGGAGACTCGGGGACAGCGGAGATAGTGGGGG
>VWYN01015180.1:61444-72167 GCA_013400075.1 Hippolais icterina | reverse complement strand
CTCTGCTCCTTGGATGGACCTTGAGACGGAGGCGGGGGAGGAATCCGCAAAACAAAAGAAGCTGGTTTTTTTTCCTCCGGGAGAGTTTGGAGTTTTGGAGTAGCTTAGGGCTAGCATAGTTAGCTCTATAGTACAGATGGCTTTTTTTTTCTTGTTTTTTTCCGTTGTTTCTTCCTTTTTCTCCCTCTCCTCGGAACTATACCGATCTCTCCGGACTGGGGACCTGGGAAAGCCCCGGGGAGCCTCCACAGGGGACCCACCCCCATCAAGACCAGCCCTGCATAACAACTCCCTTCCCTCCCAGCATCAGCGGAGACGGACGACAGTGAACATCTGCAGGAGGACACTCGCTCTTTCCCAAGTTTGTTCCCCCTCCATAAGCGGCACGAGGCTCTTGTCATCAGGTATTGTGCTGGAGAGTGTTTTGCCTGTGTAATAAACAGGTCGTTTCCACCTCTCTCTCTCTCCAGAAGTCTTTCTTCCCGAACCGGGTGGGGGAGGGGAAAGGGGGACCCCATGGGAGGGTTTTCTCCCAAATCTGTTTGAAACCAGCACACTTGAGTATTTTTTCCCAGCTCTCTCAATGGCAACATTTCAACAGGTTTAAACGGGAACAGGATTTGACTCTTGCAGAAGGAACATTGTGTGCCTGAAACTTTGTCTTTTAGGTTCTTCTTTCAATGCACATTCAGTGATAACAGTTAACTCTGCTAGTCATTTCTTATTTTACTAAGCTCATGCTGATTCCTGAAAGAGAAGCTATATAGAAAATGAAAACCTTCCCTACTGGCATGACAAGTAATGCATAGTTGGGAAGAAGTACTGAAATGAACTGCAGAATTTAATAAAAATATGAAGTTACACAGTATTATACAGAAAAAGTACATGCTATGTATGACTATACTGCAGCAACTAAGGCCGAAATATTTATTAGTGAAGTCACAGAGGCTGGGAGAAGCTGGCAGAGGTTAGCAGAGGCTGGCGGAAGCTGATATAAAGAGATTTCAAAGGGCAAATTTGGTAAAATCCATTAAAATGCTCTCAAAACTGATGAAAACTGCAAGGAATATTTCTGTGATAATGGTGACCTTTAACTTCACTGCTTTCAAGAAATGTTCTTATCTTATTAGTGACTCTGCTTGTACAAAGCAAGATTCAGATACATTCACTTCTGTGGGAAAATCTGACGTATACTTAACGTAATAGCTTTTACCCAGGCCAATATGCTGCGTTCAAAAAGGGAAGTTAGAAATTTTTGCACAATTAAGAAACTGCTGGACATGTACAAAGACTGAGCTGATAGTTCACAGTGCTTTATTCTTCCTAGGTGAGAATTACTCTGGAAATAGTTTCTCAAGTCACTATCAAGTCATCAGACACACATGCATAGAAACATCTGTATTTAATTCTTCATTCATGCTTATCCAATAAGTAATAACAAGTAGACCCATTAAATTAGAAATAGTCTTATGCATTCTCATTTATTCTTCCTAAACCACATGTTCTGGTAGTACAGCATAATATCTTTGTAATCTAAATAAAAATCCATCCTTTCAGGAAAATAAACTAACACCACTCTTAAAATTCTGACCATTACCTACCTTCAGCTTTTCTTCAGCTTTCTCTGAATTTTCAACACTGCTGTTTCAAATAGGGCTTAAACTTACATGAGATTTTTTACAGTGGTGTGCTTACTCACAGTGTTTATTACTGTACCCAATTCAGAAGGATGCTGATCTATATTTGTTCTGAAAAGTTTATCCTTTTGTTGTTTCCTTAAATGGTAATCTATCCCTAAGTAATTGAAAAATGGTTAGGATTAGGATTTAAGGAATAATGAAAATTTGGAGTATTGAGAAATCCATGATCAAATTATGTGTCTACTTATTTGCAGTGAAAGGAAAAAAGGAATAGTTTTAAAAATTCAAACATTTAGACTCCCAGTTAATGCAATAAAAAAATATTTATACCTGAGTTTGTACTCATTTTTCATCTGTTAAAACTCTGAGGTTTTAATCTAACAATGTAGTTAAATTAACAGTTTAACACTTAAAGGGCTTTTTGTTATCATTGCAAGTTTTATATTTTATTGCTGTTATTTGCATTTGAAGACATCCTGAATGCCTTTTTCATCTGTACCTGTTTCTATTTTCTCCTTTATATCATAGCTATGATTTAACAAAACAGAACAACTTATGAATATATTGATCTTACAGTTTCATTGTGTTATTCTTTCTAGTTCTCTATCAAAATAGAGAACTACAGAACTACATTAAAATCATTTGCATGCTGGCTCTTATTATCAGTGTTTTGAAGCATACAATATGTGTCAGTAATTCTTGGTCTATTCTTAATACACATTAAGATATATAATAACATTTTACTATAAATAATTTTCTATATAGTCTAGAAAAGCCGTTGAACTTGTCCATGTCTGAGTCTTCATATACAGGTCTGATAAACTCAGTTAGAGGTGTTACTTTTAGAATTTCTAATGATTGCAAAAAATGCCAGTAAGAGTAATCTATTCCAGAAAATAACACAGAATATTCATATCCATGTTGTTCCTGAGATCCATTTGGTTAAAATGTTGCAAGCTGATATAGAAACTACACTTTTAAAAGGTTGGATACTCACAGCATGACATGTCCAAATTGCTTTTCTATAGAAGAGTTTTAGTGTAGTGCTCACTCTCCAGGGCACAGTTTTCCAGCTGAATGTCATTGTGCACAAATTCTTCTGTTATCAAATGGTCTAAATGATCCTGCAAGGTGAAGTGCTGGGAAATTCCCTGGCCCCAGTTGTTCAACTTGTCCCTCCTTTCCTGCAGAGCAACTTTCAGAGACTGGTTACAGATTTTTCACTGCTAGGGAGTTCCACATATTCATGAATTTTCAGCTGATTTCTGTATAGTTGCCTTTCTAAAGAGACCTTTTGGAACCATGAAAAAAAGGCAGAATCTATTTTTTCTAATTCTTGTTGTACTTATGCACCTTCACAGGGCTTCATGTAAGAGGAGTACAACCTAAGAGGTAGGGCGTTCCTATTTCCAGCAGGGCCTACAGAAATAGTATCAGAAAATATGTCTTTCTACCAAACTCAGAAAGGGAGGTGAACTGTCTACAGTAATCATACTAGCCATCTCAACATGTTTCTATCAGTACACAGTTTGCTACAGTCTTCCAGGGGATATAGCAGAGTTCTTGTAAAGAAAAAAGGCAGCTGACACAACTCTCTATGGAGACTGGTAACCACATTTTCAGGCTATTAACACAAAGAGATACTGTGTGACTGTTCTGTGCCCTGTGCCAAGGGTTGCAGGGCCATGATTGTTGTTTCTCAGTCTTGCATGCATCCAGATGTCTAACTGTTCTACAGATGAATTACAACAGTAAGACTCTCACCTTCCTCTCCCCGATTGCCCAGGGAGGTGGTGGAGTTACTGTTCCTGGACATGTTTAAAAAAGACTGGATATGGCAGTCAGGGCCATGGTTTAATTGTTGAGGAGGTGTTTGGTCATAGGTAGGACTTGATGATCTCAAAGGTCTTTTCCAACCTAGTTCATTCTGTGATTCTGTGATCTTTTCCATTCTTGCCTCCAGCTTCTCCTGATAGCACCTCTTCTGCTGCCAGCTAGTAATTCTTCGCAAAGCTGCCCCAAACTTTGTGTTCCCTGACAGGGATAGTGGAGTTTAGTTGTTTCCAGGACCAAAGCAGAAACAGTTTACTTTTCCTGTGGGCATATGGCCAGAGTAAATGCAAAGTGGCTTCTTTATTGTACAGCAAAATGAAAATGAAGCAATGCTGAATAGATACAACCCATGTTGTTAATTAAGATCACCTTCAGCTGCCTTCTGCCTGTGATCTTTCTGAACATATTTTTTTCCCATCTCCTTTAATATATCAGATCAGTTATTTATAATGATTAGTTATGAAAGTCCCAGGCATACAAGGGAAGGAAGTGTACTTGCAGATTCTTTCAACACAAGTTCTGTATTTCTTTAAGCCCTAAATCTTTTGATGGGACTTGTTAATTTTCGCATTACCTTATTCACTTTATGTTTAAAGTTGAAGAATATTTTCTTCTAATACAATTTAGGCAATCAAATATTGTCAATAAGGTATTACATTATGATGATTTACTGAAAAGTAGAGTAACTTAAAATTTTTTATAGAGATAAAAAGAAGCATAAGGGAACACTTGAAAAAATCTCCTTCCTGTCCCTAATGTTGTAGGTTGAAGTCCAGATACGGATACAGTGGAATTCCTTTTTAGAGGAATTTAGAATTATCAGTTTATTACATGGCCTATACATGGTTGATAATTACTTTGTTTTGCAAACCACATACAAAGAAATGAAGAGTTTTGTCCAGGTGCAATGTTGTGATCTATTGAGAGAAGCTGTTGACCACATTTTATGGTTTGAATAATTGCCTGCTGGATGCAATCTTCAAATTTCTGATAGAATGATGAATGTTTTATTTATATTTTTTTATTGCTATTCTAGTCTTTCTTTTGAAATTTATTTTCATACTCAGGGACATAAGTATTATTGTCTTTTTGCTGTAGTTTGTAGGTTCTGGTCATCCTCCAATATGTGATCTTTAAAAAAATTTACCTGTATTTATGTAACCGCAATTTCTAAGAAATTTGAAATTATTTTGTTTAAGCTCTGTTCTTTCCAGTGTTATATTTTCTATACTGATTAGTTTTCTTCCAGCTCTTATAAGAAAGACCAACAGATGATGAATGTTCTCAGAGTGGCTAAAACTGTCTGGCTACACCACCATATGTTCACTTTTGTAACTTTGTTTCAATGTTCTTAATCCAGATGGTGGTAGAAGGCATTCTATGTTTTAGTACACTTTAGAATTTTTGCCACATCCTTATATATTTTTCAGATGACAAGACAAATCTATTTGCTGTCATGGATTCAGAGCTTTTTCTCCTTTTTTGCACTGGGTTGCTACATTGCTTTGCTAATCCTAATTTTATTATTTATTTCTTTCAGTATCATTTTATCTCTTCTTTAGGTATACAAGATAGAGCTTAAATTTTATGGTCTATTCTGTTATCTAAGATACTGTCAGAGCATTAGAACTACTGAAATGCTTTCTGACATATAAGATACCTCCTCCATCTACACTGCCTTTATCTATCAGGGTTTTTTTGATTATACACAGCCTCTCATGAAAGGAAGGGAGTGGCATTTTTGTAGTAAGCCAATGTGATCTTGGTCATTATATTGTGACTTTTCTGGCGATTTGAGGTGTAAGGCCTCATTTTCACCTGACAGCTCTAGTAGTTGAGTAACAGGCATTTTGGTCAACTGGATGCTTTCAGCAATGGCTTTCTCATGATGCTTTCTGAAACTCATGATCAAACCTCCCTGATGCAATGATTTTATTCTAAAGAGCAAAGAATATTCTTTTTAAGTATATTCATACTCTCTTACTGAGTCTTTAGTACCTTTAGGACCTTTTATCAAGTGGAGCAGATTGCCACTTTTCTGTCATTGCAACTCCCTGGATAAATCAAGTAGTACACTCTCAATTGTTGGTAATAGGTAGCAACTTCTTTTGCAGGTGCAATTCACCAGCTTTGAATCAATGCAAAATCTTAGAAAGAGTAGCTAGTTCCCAAGAATGTGATTTCAAAAATGCTCTAGGTTGAAGCAGTTTCTTTGTCCTCTGAAATGAAACGGAGCTATTAGGATTTTCATTCATTTAAAAAAAAAGGTAAAATGCTAGCTTGAGAATAGCTTCAAAATGATCAAGATTAGGATACTAACTTGATACTAATATGTTGGAACAGCCTTATTATAGACATAGTTTTTCAATTTTTCCTGTTAGTGTTCTTCTATTTTAAGAATGTAATTAAATATCCACCAGGAATATGTTCATTTTACAACAAAACAATTTCAAGACTAAATAGTGTGGAATCTGGAGAACCAAATTCTGATACTGTTTGATTCCATTTCTGCCATTGCTTACTCACCAAACACAACTGTTGAAAATAGTGGTGAGTGAAAATACAGAGCTTCCTTCCCATTTTTGTGAACACTTTTCTTTCATAACAGGGCTTTCATAGCAGGGCTAAGCTAAATCCATTTGGCAGCCCCACATGCTGTGTTGTGCATTCTGCTTAGAATTTGCCGGTGCTATTTGTGTGTCCACTTCACTAGCATGTTTCCCTATATTGCTGATAAAGGTCTATAGCAACTATTCTTTCACTTAATGATTATCTCCTCACGTGGTACTGGGTGGTTTCAAAAAGCCCTATTGACTTGCAATGCTACCTGCACCTGTGTTTCAAGTCCCATAAAGTCTAAGTAATAGCATCTTCTTTTTGGTCAAGGTTTTCCTCCATATGAATAGACCTTGGCATGAGAGGTACAAAGTTATATTTGTGCCAGCCCATTGTGGCATCACTTTTGTGCTGCCAGTACTGCATTACAGATGCATTCCTGATCCCACTGTGATTCAACTGTTGCTGATTTAACAACACAGTGACAAATTTGGCTGCTGTCTTCATGTGTTATGTGCACACTAAGAGTCTGTTAAAGCCATGCTCCAGGAAATATTTTTTGAATTACAAGGCTTTAGTCCTCAGTCACCTTCACGTCACTGCACTACTTAGGAGAGCCCACTTCCCTAGAATACAAAATCTGTGTGCACCTTAGCTTCCTCTACTGTTTACAAGCTTGTTATAGTCTTTGTATTCTACGTGTTCTCTGAATAATTTGAATGGTGGGAATCATTAATTTTTAATTCATCTTTCTCCAACTCCCCTCCCATGCTTCTTGGTGTGGTGATTCCATAATTCTGTCCTGAACTGCAAAGGTGAACACTGTTATTTTCTTTCCTGTCTAGGATGACATTGTTCTCCTAGAAGCATTTCTTCAGGGGTGGGCTGTTTTTTCTCAGCTATGTTTCCAGCAAACTTGAATTGTGTATGCCAGAGCCATATCTTAAGTACGTGGTTTTGTGCATTGACAGAGATGGATTTTGAGCAAGGAGGAGCTGTATTCTAATCTATTACAACCAGTTTCATATTCTTGAGCCATCCTGCAGAAAGTGACTTGCGGTTCCTGGTCAATGGCAAGCTGAACATGACCCAGCAGTGTCTGGCAGTCAGGAGGGCCCCCGTGTCCTGGGGGGCATCAGGCACAGCATCACAGCTGGGCAAGGGAAGGGATTGTCCCACTCTGCTCTGCACTGGGGCGGCTTCACCTCATGTGCTGGGGGCAGTTCTGTTTACCACAGTGTAAGACATTAAACTATGAAGAGAGCATGACGAGCGGGCCAGTGAAGATGTTGAAGGGCCTTGAGGTAAAGCTGTGTGACGAGTGTCTGAGGTCAGTTGGTCTGTTCAGCCTGGAGGAGACTGAGGGGAGACCTCACTGCAGTAACAACTTCCTTGTTGACTGAGGGGAAGAGGATGAGCAGGCACTGATCTCTTCACTCTGGTGACCTGATGTAGGGCTTGAGGAAAAGGCCTGAAACTGAGTCAGGGGAGGTTTATGTTAGATGTCAGGGAAAGACNTGGTCAATGGCAAGCTGAACATGACCCAGCAGTGTCTGGCAGTCAGGAGGGCCCCCGTGTCCTGGGGGGCATCAGGCACAGCATCACAGCTGGGCAAGGGAAGGGATTGTCCCACTCTGCTCTGCACTGGGGCGGCTTCACCTCATGTGCTGGGGGCAGTTCTGTTTACCACAGTGTAAGACATTAAACTATGAAGAGAGCATGACGAGCGGGCCAGTGAAGATGTTGAAGGGCCTTGAGGTAAAGCTGTGTGAGGAGTGTCTGAGGTCAGTTGGTCTGTTCAGCCTGGAGGAGACTGAGGGGAGACCTCACTGCAGTAACAACTTCCTTGTTGACTGAGGGGAAGAGGATGAGCAGGCACTGATCTCTTCACTCTGGTGACCTGATGTAGGGCTTGAGGAAAAGGCCTGAAACTGAGTCAGGGGAGGTTTATGTTAGATGTCAGGGAAAGACTCTTCACCCAGAGGATGGTTGGGCAATGGAGCAGGCTCCCCAGGGAAGTAGTCAGAGCATCGAGCCTTGCAGGGCTCAAGAAGCATTCGGACAATGCTCTCAGGCACATGGTGTTATTCTTGGGGATGTGCTGTGCAGGGACAGGAGTCATACTTCATGATCCTGATGGTTCTCTGCCAACTCATATTCTGTGCATCTATGATAAAATGCCTTTTTCATCAAATCATCATTTTCCTTTTCTTCGTAAGACTGGCATTATCTATTGAAAATTCCTGAAAAGTGGCTAACATTGAATAAAACCCAAGATCAGTAGAAGTATGAAGATATAAAGGTTATGTTATGAAAAAAGGCATGTGATATTAACCTTAGTAATAGCAATTTTTTCACATATTATGTGAATAGAATTGGTACTGTCTCACCTTGAGTACTGTGTGCAGTTCTGGGCCGCACAGTGTAGTAAGAATTTGCAGGCACTCAAATACATCTAGGGGTGGTCAACAAGGCTGGAGAAAGAGCTGAATGGGACAGTCCTGTGAGGAGCAGCTGAGGGGTGATTTAATTCCTATTCTGTACTGTAAGGGTGGTGAGCCACTGACACAGGTTGTCCAGAGAAGTTGTGGATGGCCCATCCCCAGAAGTGTTCAAGGCCAGGCTGAATGAGGCTTTGAGAAATCTGGTCAAGTAGAAGGTGTTCCTTCACAGGGCAAGGGAGTTGGAACTGGATGGTCTTTAAGATCCCTTCCAATCCAAACCATTCTATGATTCTATGATGTAATAATCATCTTTCATAAAAAATAAGGAATCCAAATCTTTGTTTGCAGAAGATAAGTAATAAAAAACTAGTTGCAGGTAGCTGTGGCTTTTTTCACAGATTCTTGCCCATTTCACTCCTCTGTGTCTAAGAAGCAGAGCTAATGAGCCTGTCTGTGGTCTTGGAGAACAGAATTGCATGGGTCCTCTCAGCAAGTGCAGAAGGATTAAATAATTCTTGATTTTCTGAACATCTCTTTTGAAGATATGATATTTATGAGTTCTTAAGATAGGCAGAGTAATTTCCATTTCTCATCTCTGGAATATGAATTTTTCTGAATGACTCAATAGAAAGGTATAGGAAAGGAAATGAAGCTGTTGCCAATGAGATGGAAAAGGAACCAGCCATTAGTAAGACATAATCAAAGTCAATAATGCAAAGGATCCAGCACTTAGTAACAACGTCATCTTGAGTGTCAGATAACAGCACTGCCCTTTGAATACTTTATGCCATTTTTGCACATTTTATAACAGAACAATCCAATATATATTATCATCTGACTTCTACAGGTTGTGCACTCAGATACAGTGTGTTCTTCCCTGCCAGATGAATTGCATTTTCATGAGGATAAAGTTTATTTCATGGGCTGGATGCTAGCAAGAGTTGTTGACTCTGGGACCTTTCATCTAAAAGGACAAATCTCTACTGGCTCATTTAAATCTGGCTGTCACAGTATTTATCATCTCTCCTCTTACTCAGCCACATTCCTGGAAGCACAAGAAGAGATGGGAAAGATAATTTTTGTTTCCTTTCACACTAAGTTAATTGTGGAGGTAATGATCAGAAAACAGACAATATGCAGCTCCTTCAAAGTTATCAGAAAATTTTGATGGGGAATAGGATGCAGCAACTGTGAGATAATTTTTCATTCTGTTGAAAGTGGTTTTGGTAACCAGTACGTATCATGTTTGTTACATTATTAATTAGGGACAGACTTGGGTTCCTGGAGTCAGTCTTCAATGCAGGGATGCATCATGCTGCCTAGGGCTTCATACCAGTGGCAGAGATGGATTTCCTGTTGAGCTGGTCTTTCTGTTCTTCTTCCTGATTCAGTTTCCTCTGATACTCTTCTACAAATCACAGAGGGAGAGGACTGCTCTGAAAGGCAGCTCTGGGGGTTTCCGGAGCAACCACATGCACTGAGGAGGTCAGACTGAGTATTTTATCAGCATTTTCTTCCATGGCATTCCCGTGAGAACAGGGAAACATTGCTCACACAAATCTCCTGGGATTCATTCTTTCTGCATTTTCCCCAGACACAGTGCTCTGCTACAAAACAGGTGAGAACTTCTAGCCCAGGGTGCTGGAAAAAACTGTGCCAAAGTGACTGACTACTGTTCCTAGGAGACTGGAGGCTAGATGGTATTTCCCAGCTTAAGTTACACAGAATGGAAAGAAGTCAGTGACTGATACCCAAAAGAAGACAAAAAACCGCCTCCAAAACCCCACAAACAAACAACTGCAACAAAAACATAAACCAAACCAAATCAAAAACCCCAAACCAACAAACAAACAAACAAAACCCACAAACAAAAAACCCACATCAAGAATGTATCTATCTTTTTTATCCTCATGCAACTTCAATTGATCTTCTGAGAAGTATACTTCATGTATGTTTTCCACATCTCCTGTGTTGACCAACCTATGAATCGGGACATCTAACTTTATACGTAAATGGAAAACCACCAGTCTTGCCCTAATTTAACCTTATTGGTAAATTTCAGTTTTTCCCAAAGCTATATATGATACTTTATAGTATCACTGATATCAAGAGTCCAACAAACAGATTTTCTGGGTCATGCTCTTATTATGAACTGAAACACCTTGCGAATTTAATGTAAACCAAAACTCACAAATACATGTATTGCCCTCTACATCAGTGTAGTGTATATCCTGAAGTGTATTTTTTTTT
>VWYN01015180.1:3790-61392 GCA_013400075.1 Hippolais icterina | reverse complement strand
TTATTTTCAATGATGTCCTATTTTGTGGTATTATTTACAATAAATTAAAATATTAAAAGTTGTGTGGACAAAATATTTCGTTGTTAAAGTTTATTCCCATGTTAAATAATTTATGCAGTGTCTATTTTTAGTGTACCTTTTAATTACAGCAATTTTCCATTAGTAGATAATTAATTTTTTTAGACAACCAAAGATAAACACATCAGTGTTTATTGTGAATAAACTGTATACTTGTTTTTGAGACAGAAGATAAATTNTTTCAGGTATATATTTATATCTGCTTCATTTACAAGAGATCTCAAGAAGTAATAATGCACTGTTTCTCTGCATGGTATGGTGACAACCTAAGAGATACACAAAGAAAACTTGTTGCCTTAGGAATATGAGGCTTTTTAACAAAATTGCCAAATATTTTGGCACTGCTAACAGGCTTTAGTAACAAATAGTTAAGAAAAAATTCTCTGATATATGTTTCTTCCTTTTCAAGTTTCAAACCAAAGGCAATACTGCTGTGAAAAGATTTATGACTGCACAGAAGTAACTGCTGTTCTAGTGGTGTTAAGTAGCTGTCAAGGGGGAGCAAACAGCAGTTACTCAAATTTTAAGAATAAGATACCAGCTTTAGTACCCTGGCTACCACACTTTAGGAACTAGGTATATATATATGTGTCAGGATGGTGGAAAAAATAATTTCCTTTTGTTCCGCAGCAGCATTGATAACTCTCCTTGCAATCCTCATTTGTGTATAAATAGCACTATGCCTTTCTTTACCCAAGTTTGCTGATCTTCAACTTGACTGAGTCAACTTGGAGCTGACCCTTAGCCAAACCTGAAGAAACTCATACAGGCCCTGATGGCCTCAGATCAAAGTTATGAACAAACAGAGCTTTTTCTGGTTTCACTTAAATATAAAACTTGAGATGATGAAATTTACATGAAATTAAATAGACCAAATATTTTAATTAACCCCTCTGGGAACTTCAACAAAACTTCACAGAGCTTTGCAAGTAAAGACACAGAATATAAATAAGGGATGTTCAAGCTACCATGCTCAGGAAAAAAAATGAATTGCCCATTCCCATCAAGGCTATTCACGTTGGATATAGTTGTATATGTAAATAGTTCAAGTCTATTTATGTTGTTTGAGAAGACCTGCATGTATCTGCATATACAAACCTGACTTTAACAGTGGTATTTACAGATCCCACAAGTAACCTTTTGCCATGCAAATGATGTGATTGAGCACAGTATGGCATCTGTGTGTGGTACAATTTGATGAATAAAACCAACTAACATTTATGAAATCATCTATTAACTGCAAGGATATTTATTTCAAACTCTTAAATAAGACTTTTGCCATTTTATGGTTATCAGCAAGGACTGTCTGCATAATCCAAAAGCAAAGAAAAATTATAATCATCTGTAAACAGTAAATTAGGTGTTCCATGTTGAGGTAAAAAAAGAGTTTTCATAGGAAATTTTGTATTCTGGTATAGAGAACAGGCAATACAGAAGTTTTGAAGGGCCCACATAACTCTTTACTATTTTCACTGGGTGAGATGGTGGTGGTAGTTGGTGTTCCATTTACGTCTGGGAAGAAGTAGTGGGAGTTCATTAGGTAGCCTACTCAATGGGGAAGCACACTGCTGCTTTTCAAACTGCCTAATATCTACTCCCAAGTTCCCAAAGAAGATTGAATTGATGAGCAAAGACGTCTGGTGCATTCCTAGATTTCATTTTTTGATGGTCATTTAGATACAACTTTTCCCACTGTCACAAAGCTGAATTATCAATTCACTAAAATATTTTGATTCATGCCTTGTCCTTTTTGTCTTTAACTTAGGGTACTACCAAGTGAAACGAAATATTTTGGAATTTCATGTGTTTAATTTTCTTCCCTCCCCCTCCTCCCAAAACCACACAAATTTCAGAAGGCATGTTTTTGATGTTACTGCATATTCTGGCATGCTTCACACTGCAATTCCAAAAGGAATAGGTCTCCAGCCATTTCATTTGTACGTCTTGTCTTTCTGGGACTTTTGAACTGTTATCTCAAGATCTAAATTAAGAAGGAAAATAGAATGATTTAAACAATGCAACTCAGATAATTACTGACAGTGAGTTACAATGAAATAGCAGTGCCTTCTTTCTCTAAGGATCAGCTCAGGAGAAAAAAGGAAGGAAGAAAGGAGGGAAAACCCCAGGTGGTAATTTAGCCTCACAATAAATATCCAGGCTGGGGTGTAAAAATCCTCAGGTGTTTGTGAGGGGAAGTGCGCTGCAACTTTAACCTGACTCTGTAACTGGAATAAGTTTTTGTCTACTTATAATTTTAAAATATGAAGTGGTTTCATGGACTTTGCTTTCCGTACCTCTGATCAAAAAATGTATTTTGCATGTTAACAGCCAAAAAGTACAGCAAAAAAAAAAAAGAGTGTACTGCTTCTAGCCCTAAAAAATTCAAGTAATATTTGATAAATAGAAAATGGACACCTAAGAGATTTTGTGAAGTAAAAATGAACAATTTTTCCATATTTCTGGTTCATGTTTTATTAAAACAGGAGAACCTGATGTGAAATAGATTACAGAGGGTTAGCTTGGGTGGTCTCTGGCTTGTTCTGTGTCACAAACAGCAGAAGCAAGGTGACAAGGTATTATTACAGCCTAAACACAGTACAGTGTCGTTTGTCAGCCCAGGCACAAAAAAGAGAGTACCATGTCACCAAAACCTACTATACTTTATTTAGGATCATTTATTATGATCCTTTCCTATACTTTATTTATACAGGTCATTTTTAATACAGCTAGGCCTTTACAAGCTATTGTTTTGCTTCATCTCTAGTAAGGAGTCAAATTTTCCAACTCACATCTTGATAATATTGATATATTTCAAGTAATTTTTCTTACTAACTTACTAATGAATCTCTGACTCAGCCTGGCCAGCAAAGCTGAAGGATTAGCCATTCCTAGCTTTTTGTGTTTTACGAAGGATTACCTATTTCCAACATTTTTGTGTTCTACTAGTAATGGCACTGCCCCATAAATATTTGCCTCCCATGTGAAAATAGTAATCCAAAATCTTCATATTATGATGTTCAGGGAAGAAAACCTCTTATGTTTTTCCAGTTTCAATATTGCTGAGGCCTAAACCCATGTTACAGAAAGGGTGGAAATTGACCTCAACACAACTGAGGTGAGTCAAAGTAATATCCCTTCGGACTAGAGGTATGCGTGAAAATTTAAGAAAGTTTATCCTAATCCTAGGTGCTAATTTTAGGAACTTCAGTGCTATTCAGACACTGAAACTCAGAGACAGACACTGGTTTTCAGTGCATAAAGACACATTCCCATTCCTAATGAATATCTTGATATTACTATTGCCTTCAATGGAAACAATAGCTGGATTTCAAAGAAAACCTTTACATTAGTTTGCCTTGAAATACTCTGTGGAAAGATCACTTGCTGACCTAAATTGAACATCCAAAAAAAGAAAGAGCAATACTAAAGAAAAGCTTTGAATTATGTATGAAATAAAACAGGCAAAAGAATAAAAGACTACAAAAATAGAGACTGAGTTTTCATGAGAAAAGGAAAATTTAAGAATTAGAGAATGATGCAATCCAGATCAGTGGAAATATGAACACCTGTTCCTACATCTATTTGAGAGAGAGACAACAAAACACTGGATACCTGTATAACATTAAAGTTAAAGATGTAATTAAACTGTGTGAAACAAATCCAGCAAAATCTGACCATTGGAACATTTATAGAAAATATGAATACCATGTGAAACATATAATGGCATTAGATACCTATTTTTTAAACTATTGCATTATGTCAATTTAGTTTTTCTTTTTGTCAATATATGTCCATAGGTTTCTTTACAATCTTAAAGGTAAAAGAGGTACAATACTAGAGGCAAAATTTTATTTACATGGAAATGAAGAGGGTTTTTTTTCTTCTGTCTGAGTCAGGCCACTTATGAGCTGGCCTTAAAACCGGCAAAATAAAGTATAATCCCCACCTCTCCCAGTTCACCCTTGCTTTTCCTCCAAGCATTGCTAAAACATTTCATTTGGGAATTAATCCCAGAAACCATGTGAGCTCCCTACCAACCAAGAAATTTAAGTCTAGTGAATTTGGCAAAAGCTGCCATGCAAAATTTTGGTCTTGTTTAGCACTGCACTTAATTTTCTTTCTCTTTTATTTTTTTGAATTAATGAATTAACCCAGACTATACTATGAGAAAGATAAAAAAAAATAAAACAAGACCATTCCTTTAATAAAATCTTAACCATGTTCAATCAAAGCTAAAACAAGAAGGAGCATAACAATGGATTGAGACTTGAGTTAACAATAATGTTATATATAATGCTTAAAGTGTAGTAGCTGAGAACCACTTATACTTTTTGATATGAACCTTGAATATAACCCAGTCTGTCAGTTAATCTATGCAATCATTTACCTTTTAATCTGAACTGACTTCTCCCACTACATAACTTCCACATCTGGGCTCATCCCACCAAAAGGAAAAAGCAAGGTTTTAAGGAAGCAACAGCAAAATTATCCTTTGTTCTCAGATGATGAATAATTAGTATCAGGATGCTTATTCTATTAGATTGATTTCAATTATTTTGTATTAGCTTAGTATCTCATTCTACTCCACTCTAGACCAAAAACTTGCTAGCGTCAAGGGATTATTTTCTTTAAATGTAAAAAGACTAGGGAGTTATTTGGTTCATGTTTAATGACAGCTGAAGAACACAATTATAAGAGGAGATAATAAATGAAGGCTTATGCCTTCTGCAAGCCTAACAACCATTATTATTTTTTCATTGTATTTAGTATTTTATGCATTTTTCCTAACAGTAAATTCAGTAATATACAGCAGTCAGACTCGTGAGTCTGTTTTAATGAAGGAACATCCCATTCCATTCTGAACAATTAGAGTAAATTAGTGCTTTCCATTTATGTCTCTGTCATAACGTTTCACAGTCAGACTGTGAGATGGGAAGGAGCTGTTTGCTGTAGAGTGTGGGAACAGAATGGAAACGAAAATGGAACACAAATGAATGAAACCAGTCAGTTCCTTCAGTCCTATTTCGTAGTTTTCCTGAACAGCAGGTACAGTGCTGTGTTTTGCATTTAAGATGACAATAATGTTGATGACACACAGTTGGTTCTCTTACTGAGCAATGCTTAAACTAAGTCAAGGACTTTTCAGCTTCTTATGCTATCCTGCTAAAAATGCACAAGCAGCTGGGAGTGAGCACACCAGGACAGCTGATTCCAACTGGCCACATGGCATCACGCTCAGCACATAAACTGCAGGGAAAGCTGGCCAGAGACTACTGCTCAGGAAGTGACTGGCCATCTGCTGGTTGGTAGTGAGCAGTTGTTTTTTACTTGCTTCCCTTGTCTTTCGTGAGCTTTATTTTTCTCTCTTTTGGTACTTTCCCTTTCACTACATTTTTTATTATTATTGTTGTCATTACTATTTCATTTATTAAGCTGTTTTAGTTTCAATCCAGGAATTTTCTCACTTTCATCCTTTCAATTCTCTCCCTCGTCCAACTGGAGGGAAGTGAGAAATCTGCTCTGAAGTGGTCAATTGCTGTCTGGAGTGAAATTATGGCATGCCTTGTAAAGTTTCTGCTGAGTGTCTGCTGCAATTGAAAATCTTCTTTTGTTTGCTTTTATGATCCTTTACTAAAGTGATATAAATCTTAATTTTCTATTATACATAGAGAAATATTGTACATACATAAAAAGAAATTATGAAATGAGAAAATATACCAAATTTGAAAACCTTTTACAGTCTTTTTTCAGCAAAGAATTTATACAATTTCTCCTGAATATATTTGGGGGAGATGTTTTTTGATAAAACAAAACAAAACCCAAACCAAACCAAAGACCCAACCAACAAACCAACCAACCAAAAAAAACCCCCAAACTAAAACCAACTTGTTTTTCAAAGTAGCTTCATCTGGCATTAAATAGTCTTAAGAAGTACTCTAACAAGGATTAAAACGGGATGTCAATACAATTTCTTGTTTCCTATAGCATTGTTTTTTGCATGGAAGTGTAAGATATAACACTGAGATGGTCTTAGTATTTTGTATCAGTTATAGCCTTTAACTGCTATTTTCCACCTATGAACTTTCTCACATTTTTTTTATTTAAGCTCACCGTAGCATCAAATGGATTGATGACCCCAGTTCACATTGTCAGCAAGTTTAGCTGAAAGCATCACGCAGACTTCCAAAATTTAACCAGCTATGTATCCTTTCTCAGGCTGTATTTAAAGAATGTGTTTTATTCACACCATTGCTACTAATGATGTATTATCTTTTTCATATATCTACTACCCCTTAGGAGGCTATAGAGAGACAAGAAAATTGACTTTGTTTAATATGAAAATTTATTTTTAGTTTGCAAAATCCCATTAAAGTTTTTTATATGGAGGGAGTACTAACAAAAGAAGAGCCAGAGAACAAATTTCACATCATTTATATCTAAATATCAATGAGTTTTACTGATTTGTGGGAAGCTGGTATTTAATGAAATAAAAATACTCCATTAAAAATTCTTTAGGCTGAAGTGTATAATTGATTCTACTTTGCCTGTGTTAACCTCAAGAGTCTTACTTAAAAATAAGAGAATTAAAAGTCTTTGACCTTGTTCTAGGTAAATTTTACCTTTCCTTTTTTATAGTTTTTATGCTGCTTTTCCAAAAAAAAAAAACCCGTCCACTAGCAGCTGTTTACAACAATTAGAACTGGGTGGATCATTTGTGTTCAGTTACCACATACATAATTTGCCAACAATTGCTGACAATTTCTAACAGTAAGATTCATGTAGGGAGAATTAAAAGAAAAAATACCCATCCAAATGAAAAGATTTGAGTTTACAGTTGGTTTTTGTATTTGTGAATTTCTTACTAAGAAAGGCTTGTGTGTTTTTACATGATCTATATCTAATACAGTGTCATGAATCTGAACAACTAAAGCCAGCAAGACATTTCATTTAAAAATGGTTTCACAATGTTTTTTTCATTTAAAAAGTGGTTTTACATCCATTGAAAATGCAGATAAGTGTCTCTTTTCTTAAATGTCTTGACATCTTGTTCAGGAGAAGGGGGCTTCCTAAGAAATGAATAATGTAATTTTTATTTTGAATGTTATTGGTATTTTTAAAAAAAGATAATTGATCTGAATTAATTCATAATTGCTTCTTTTAGAATAATGAAGTCTCATAAAACATTAGTAAGACCTCTGTTCATAAATACATCTAAAACAAATTTGTTCTTTTTTTCTTCTTAAAGGTAATATTTGTCCTGTCCTCATTTGAAAGAAGTTATGAAAGAGAATACAGAGGATCAAAAATATATCATGGCTCCCATCTCCTGCAATTTACATTAAGAGCAGCACAAAGTATAGAGGTAGAATGCAATTTTTTTCTAGAAATTTGCTCTTAATAAAGAGAAGCAGAAAAACCAGCAATGCTTGTAAGGCAGAAATATTTCTGCCATTATTAATTATTCTAGCTGTACAGAAAAGCACATGTGAGTCTAATTAGAGGTCTTGCATCAGCTCATTAATAAAGCAGTAACTTGCAAACCTAAAATCACTGTGTTTGCAAGATGATAGAGCAGCTATCAACAATTAACATTCTGTCCCTACAGGAATGCATTTTCCAAGGAAATACTCACTAGCCCAAGACAAGCATTGTGGTATATGACACTGGCAACTTAGGTCAGCTGTGTCTGCACATATGAAGACATACTGCACTATGCACTATTCAGTTGATGTAATGGCTACAGGTGTTTTCCTTTGTAACTTAGGAACTTGACAAGAAAATAAAGATCCATGGAGCAACTTCATAGGAAAGAACACTATCAATGAGATATTGTCTTAAATGATTGGTAACTAGTATATTAAGCAGCTGTTACTGTGTGTGTTACAGGAGTTTGCTGGATATGTATTTTGTAACTACAATATTCTTGTCTGAAAATTCTGAATTCTGGCAAGGATTTTCCTTAGATGTTTTTCATATTCAGTTGCACAAAATAACAAGCTAGTAGCTTAGATCTAAGAAATTTCAGAATTAGTTAAGGCAAGCCATATAATTTTCTATTCCCTTATTTTGCAAATCACATTTAAATTTCTGAATAAAGAATAGGGAAAAAACCCTCTCATAAAAGAAGTAAATCTAAAATGAATTCTAACATAATAATAAGTAATTATTAATAAGAGGATAAAAAGAAGAATCCTGAGAATGACTGACCAGTCAGCCTCATCTCTGTGCCTTGCAAGGTGCAGTTTCTCCTGGAAGAAACTATGATCTCCATATGTTGAAGCATATGGGATAACGGGAGGTGACAGAACTAATGTGACTTCACAGACCAAACCAGTGCCTTACTAATTCATACAGTAGCTTTCTGTAATGGAATGACTGAACAGTGGACAAGGAAAGAGCTACAGTTATCATTCACTTATAAGGCCTTTGATAGGGTCCTCCAAAACATTCCTGCCACAAAATGCGACACATATGGGTTGGATGGATGGATGGATGAAAAATTAAGACCAATAGGCAGTCCTGACACATGGTTGTTTTGTGATATTAATTTCTTATAAATCCTCTTTAAGTACTGAAAGGCTGCAAACAAGTTTTCCTGGAGCCTCCTCTTCTCCATGGTTAATCATCCATTTCAAACTGTTCTCACAGAAGAGTTGCTTCAGCCCTTTGATCATTATTTCCATGGCTCTTCACTGCACCTCTGCTAGCAGTTCCATGTCTTTCCCCATGCTGGATCTCCAGGGCTGGATGCAGTGCTCTAGGTAGGGTCTCACCAGAGCAGAGCAGAGGAGCAGGGCAGAATACCCTCTCTCTCCTGCTGCCCACGCTGCTTTGGTTGCAGCCCAGGACATGTTTGGCTTTCTGAACTGGGAGTGCTCATGGCTGGGTTATGTCCAGCCCCTCACCTACCAGCACCCCCAAATTGTTCTCGGCAGTGCCACTCCCAGTCTCTTCATCCCCCAGCCCACACTGATACTGGGAGTTACCCTGACCCAGGTGCAGGACTTTGCACTTGCCCTTTTTGAACTTCAAGAGAGTTGCACAGGTCTCCTATTTGAGAATATATAAGGGTCCTCTGAATAGTATCCCTTCCCTCCAGCCTGTTGACCATGCCACATATCTTGGTGCCCTCTGAAAACTTTTGGAGGGAACATTCAATCTCACTATGTCCTTGAAGAACATGGTGTGGTATAGGTTCTTCTGTAGACCCTTGGGAGATATCACTCATAACTGGCTTCCCCTTGGACACTGACAAATTGACTGTAACTCTTTGGACATGGTCATTCAGCTAATTTCTCATCCAGTTAACACTCTATTCATCAAACTCATACCTCTGCAGTTTAGTGGCAGGAGTGTTACAGGGGACTAACTTGTAAAGAAGACCATACAGAAACAAGGTAGATTACATCTGTAGCTCTTCTCTTGCCCGCTGAGGTAGTCATTCCATTACTGAAGGCTACTTGGCTGGTCAGGCACAATATGCTCTTGCTGCAAGTATGTTGGATGTGTCTGATCACATACCTCAGCGTAATTTCCAGGAGGATTTGCTCAATGATCTTACCAGTCAAGAAGACGAGGCTGACTAGTGAAATTCTTTTTGTAGAATTATGATTGGAAATTCAGTTATTTTTATCCTGTGTATTGATATGTATTTCACATTTTTGTTATTTTTGTGTGTAAGCTCACATTTCCACTGTCCAAAGCAGGCTCACCTATGGGGTGTGACTAGGTTGCTCAAGGCTTTATCCAAGCAGGGCTTGAAACACCTCATAGGTCTCCTCAGTCACTTCCCTTTCTGTATCTCAGATTAATGTAACTATTTTCAGTGCAGATACCTTCATGCAAAATTATGCAAAACCATTTAATTTTCGGTGTCTGTACGTATCTACCCTTACACATTCCACATTTGTAGTACTGCTTAAAATTCTCCCAAATCTTGGTTTGAGTTTGAAACTAACTATACACATCCTGGTTTCACTAGGGGTCTTAGTAAGATTAAGATGGAAAATGGAATGGAAAATCAGCTTTTAGGACTGGCTCACAAGTGCTAAGAGCTTATGCCTAGCAGAAACAGAGTATCAAGGTAACTATAAACAACTGTCTGTAGATTTTATTTCATCTGTAGTTATGCAGACAACTTTTGATTAAGCCAGCCTAGTCTGCCAAAATGCTACTATCCATAATTTTTTTTAGCTCTCAAACAATCCTGTTACACAGTTCCTAAGAAAACCACAAGAAACCAAACTCTACTTGTTCTCTCCACTGAGTTTCATCCTATGAAGTCTTCAGGAGCTAATTTTTTGTTCATTTAAATGAATGACATAGTTCACACTAAACTTCCTGTTGTAGGATTACAGTGTTAGACTCCTAACACTCCTAATGTTCTTCTAAGTGCAAAGATTTTTGTCTCCTTTGCTTTGTGAAGTGCTTTATGCATCTACCACAGATTTTAAATAATGAAAGGTAGTTATTTCTAGTAAGAAAAGGTGCTTACAAGAAAAAGAAAATCTAATGCTCCTGTATATCCCCTGTGGAACAAAAAGCAGAGCCATGGTGTTTCCTCACTCTGCAAAACAACACACACAAATGCATCATAGAAAGAAAGAAGAAACAATACACAGGAAAATGACCCCTCAGAAAGAATTACCTAGGAAAGTAAAGGCAACGTGATGTCAGTCCTAAATATTTATTGTAGCATTTGAAAAATGTGCCTTTCGTGACCACTGTTTCCATCTGATAAACGAACACTGGGCTGACAGAGATATAAATCACAATATATACATATATATATATGTATATACTGCCTCATCCCTTACTGCAGGATTATCTTGCAGGAGGATATACAACCTCAGTTCACCCAGAAAGGAACAAGCATGCACAATTGGCATTTTTGCCTGACATTTGTTATACAGAACATACACAAGTCTTAATAGGATATCATGTTATTCAAGTCTGGCTACCATTGTATTAGACCAAAACACAGGTACTGCATGCCAGCATGACATAAAATTTAAATATTGATTTGCCTGTTGCCATGCAAAGCCACTTTCTAATGTCCTCTTCCCTGGGGGAGGTATGGCCCTGGTGCAGTAGTCTGTGCTCTACATATACCAGCCAACCCATTGTGCCCATCAGGAGATGGTTATCAGCTCATAGCTACTTGCATGAGGAAGGATCAATTTGCACTTCCATTCTTTTCTTCCTCTCCTGCTCTCCAGTGTACCCAGCTGGGCACCCCTTCCACTGACCTTCCTACAGCTGAGCAGCCTGTTAACAACTTTGGTGAATAAAGCCTCCTGAGAAGTACAGCTGGGTTAGTTTTCTAGAAGATTAGCAAACTGTGCCAGCCAGTGGAGGGATCTGGTGAGAAGTAGAGCAACAAGACTGATAGAAACAGGAAGATGTAGAAGGTAATCTTCTAGAAAAGATAGCTTTAAAAAGGTAGTATTAGTATAAGGGGGGCCTGCAAAGGGGGTTGGCCCTTTCTGCAGCTTCAGGTTACTAAAGTCCTTTGCTCTGTTTCATGTAACTGCAGTGTTATGATTTAACACCTTCGTCCACACACATGGATGTATGTTTTCATGTGAGTACAGTAGACTATCCCATATACAGAGGGCCAAAGGGATGGAGGATGATTCTGCCAAAACTTACAATATCTTGAAGAAGGAAAAACTTGGCTAACTCGTCTAACACAGTAATGACAACTATTAGTGGTTATAGTGCAAGTTATTACTAATATTATTCAGTCCTTTTCTTTTTTTTTAATCAGGTCCCATTGTTTTCCTTCTCTCTGTAATCACTTTCTGAAGATTTCTGCTGGCTCACAGGAATGATTCTCAAAAGGAATGGCTGCCCTTTTCAGCAAATAAAGCAGAAGGGAAGGTCTCAATTCATAATTCACACAGGGAGAATGATTCAAGGAGCTGCTCTATGCATTCAGCCAAGTAACAGAAGTATATCATAATTCCTATGGGGCCGTAAAAACACGTTTGAGTACAGGACATCTGGAGGAATACTTATAATAGAGAATGTGGGAGCAATTTATTGCCTGAAATAAGCTTCATTCATGAAAAAATTGATGACAAACAGAACACTATTAGAACTGGAAATAATTCTAGGTATTTTTCATCTGTTAACAAACTATTTACATTTTATACAAATATATAAATATATTAAATATATATATTTCAGACATCTTCACCTCAGCAGTCTTCCAGCAATGAATCTTTATCATCTTCTTATGAGCAGGAGCACATCCTCCTATTTCCTATTATGGCTATTATACTTTCAGGGAACAAATGGCTTTTCAACAGGTCTTGTCTGTAACTGTGAGTACGTGCATGAATGTAGGTGAAAAATTCTGCAAGTTAGTAGGACAGTGTGGAGGCTGAGCTCAAACACATGAACTCATAAAAGCATGTTCTTTGCCAATATCAGCTCATGTGATTACTTCAGCTGGAAGTTGATTCCAGCATTATGAGTATAATCTTCACTGTCACAGATTTAACTCTAAGAGATCTTCCTGACTTAGCTGAAGACAATACAGTTAAATTCTAAAATGGTAGCCGGAAATCTTTCCTTCTGGTCATTTACTGCAACTGTAATGTCAAAGTGAGAAAAAAAATGAAAAAAAAAATTGGATTGACTTTAAAACAACTCACATTTTCACTAAAAGCACTTTGTTAATGCCAAAGCCCACTGAGGTTCCACAGGTTATGATATAGTCATTTTGACATGCTATTAAAGATGACTGCCTGACTCAAGTGTGATATGTTCAAGATGTTCTGAAACTGCTGACCTGAAACAAAAGCATGGAGAACTTGCTAATTTTGTAAGGACAGCTAGGTGACAAGAATGATTTCTACTGACAGTCTTTGAGTAAGGAAAGAGATTTAGCTAAAAAATTGTCTGATGTACCAAGGTACGGAAAATTTTTAATCATAATACTTGGCACTGGATTCCTGTAAATATAGTTGCAAAATTAAAATTTTAGTCCTCAGCTTGGCTGTATATTGAGAATTAACTCAGCATGCCTGTTCATGAGATTTTCTATGTATGAAAGAAAGTTCTGTGCATAAATATATATGGAAAAAATGAGACTATCATGGCAATGACCACAATTTAAACTACAAAACCATTAAAATTATTCACTTGAGCCTAAATTTACACATATCAAATATTAATAAGAACTTACAAATATAAATATTCTATTTCATGAGGGAAAAAAATAAAGAAATAAAAATGTTAAACTATGAAAACAAACTTCCAGACAGGAGATTATAAATACAAACACCAACAGAACGCATTAGAAATTCATACAACAATGATAGGTTAAGGGATTCAAGATTATGATCATAAAAATATGACAAAATCAGAATGTTTTCAGGAAATTATTGTAAGGCTTTATCAGTTATAAACAACTAGTCACAGTCCTTCCTCTACTAAGTGTACATCTGCTCTAAAATCTAAATAATGTTGCTGTACACAGGGTGGCATCATGACTTCAAAAGCCAAAGGCAAGACTTCGGGTGGGGAACAATATCCCCTGGTAGGAGTGAAGCAATGATAAAAACCCCAAATCTCTCCTTGGTCTTAATAATGGTGGTAAGTATGATTTCTGTGGAAAGGTTAAATCACACTGAGAAGTCTTTTAAGAAGTAAGGGGGAAGAGAAATGACAACTCAGAGACTAGTAAATAAATGATGCTTAGAATTGAAAGAAAAAGATGCTTGGAAATGGGAGCAGAAGAGATCACAGGACCAGTTTCAGGATGTCAGGCTTCCACCCCAGGACAGGCACACACTGTGCATGGATGGTAACGAAACTGCAGAGACTAAGACTGGGAAGGAAAGGTCACACTGAAGTAAGCAGTGGATGAGTAAAATCTTAGACTAAAGGCAAGCAGGGAAGAGAATGAGGTGAATATGGTTCTCATTGTGATGGCACAAACACACAGAGCTCTCATACAGAGGCAGATGAGATTGGCTTAAACAAGGAATTTTGTCTCAGTATTCACTAATGAGAACTTTTTCTGTTCTTAAGGACAGGATTTAAGAGCAAGGAAAATGACCAGAGGAGGATGAGTCCACAATTACTGTGAGCTCTAAATAAACTAATGGGTTGCACTCAGCTGTGCTAGGGAAGCCGGCTGCTCTTGGAAGGCTATTCTTCAAGAAAAGAATACTGTGGAATACTTTCTCCCTATAGACTGTGGAAGACCTCTGTCTATAGGGAGAAAGTAACCTGGATAACTACAAGCTTTACAGAGTGCTGGACTAGAAGCCCCCTGAAGTCTCCATCATCCTGATTTGTCCTGCAATATTACAATCCATAAAGTATCCATTTCTCAGGAGATTAGTAACTTTTTGGAAGAAACTGTAGAGTGGCATTGTTTGGGGTGTTTTGGCAGAAATTGAATTCCAGACAAAACCCCGAAGTCTTGCAGCACAGTATGCACCTGACTCAAAGTCAAAACAATGTGTTTAGTACTACAGAAATAAAACTATGAAAGTATTGGGAGTCCCCAAAAGAGAAAATAATGTACTGACACTTAGAGAACTGTTCTTTGGTGCTGATGCTAGAGACTGAAAAGCTCAGAGTGTTCTGTCTTGGGACTCCAGGCTTCTGTAGCTATGCGCTGTTCTAATCATTAGCTATCAAACTCTACAATTACCACAATGGTAAGGATGGTCTACTCACTCCAATGAAAATCCAGGCAGAAAAAGAGAAAGAATGCTATCTGGATATGACTTCATTCTATTACCAAGCTCTGCCCTACGGATTGTTTACATCCTCCTAGGAGATGTAAATATGGCTGTTGTTCAAAATTCACAGGTTGAGTTTAGGAAGACAAGATGATTTTGGTTCAGATTCAAAGTAGAGAACAATTCTGTGTCTAATAATTAACTATTTCAAACCTTCATACTAATCTAACTGAAAACAGAAGACAGTTCTAATTTAATACTAGGAACAAGGTCTGAAGGAAAAGAGCAGTAACTAAGGAAAAAACTGTATTCACAAAGTTAACAGGCTGCATCCACACACCTTTTACAAAACCAGGTGCCATTTAAAAATATATATATATTCCTGCACATTGTTTATCTCACTTATTACTACTTGTTTTGGTTTAAACTTTCATGTTTTATAGTAAACAAACTTACAGTTAATTTACTGTCAAAAAAAACCCAAAAAACAACCTATTTCATTTTTGGACCATTAAATTTTAGACACACAGATGACTTTGGAAACCACTCAAAACAATGATCCAAATCTTTGAAATGCAGCAAGCTTACTAAATATTTGCTAATCATAAGCAAATATTTAGTAAATATCTACAAGCAAGCAAAAAAAATTTGTTTTATGGGACCACAGGAGGAATTTTACAGGAAAACTATCTGAGATCCTGCTTTTCTAAGAAATAACATGTGGGAAAAGAAGATGAGAAGATGATCATAAACTTGCAGGAGCCTGCCAATTAAGGCATCAATAAATTTGGTGACTAGAAGAAGGCAACTTGTAATTCTGCATCATAAAAGTATAAGGAATGAGTATACAAGGAAAAGAATGACATGTCTCTCATATGCAGAAGCAAAGAACTGCTAGACCAAAGAAAGTTAAAGGGTGTACCTGAAGGCTAAGAAAGATTGCAATGGCAACAAAAGAATTTTAAAAACCTGGATTAATGTATTAAAGCTGAAATAACCAGTAATAGTTTTTGGCAAAATCTGCTCATTGCTTAAAAAAAAGAGAAAGAATTAAGGTTAAATGAAGGCTGACCACTTGAAGGTCTTTAAGGAAAAATATCATATATAGAAGCAGAGGAAACTCATAACAAAGAATACGTGAGTCTGGAACTCAAATTCAAACGCAAACCTCAAGTATAACCTTTCATAAATATTTTCACTCTGAATTAAGGGCAATAGTCAGCTATAAACAGCAGCCAGACATTTTGTTCTTTCCAGCATTCTCTAATTAAATGCTAATAAATTTCTTCTTATCCCAGCTGTCTCTACTGCATTGACATGTCCTGAATGCAATAAATAACACCTATAGATTCTTTTATGTGTTATGGAAATGCATGAACTTTTTAAGCATCTGTAAACAAATGTGTTGAACACGCTTAACTAAACACTAAAAAGCAGCTTTGCCGCTTGTTTGTCCACAAATAACTCCTCTCTGCTTTCCAGAACTCTTTACACAGTTAATTTGGTTTGGGCTGATAGACTAGGCAAAGGATTGAAGTTTGAAACATGCTTCACAGGACATCCAAACAAAGGTGAAAGAATGATAAAAATGCAACCAATTTTCATGCTTACAGAGGTTCAAACAGTGTAGGATCAGGCTGCTCAAAGACGATTTACTGCTACTTTATAACAATGTATAAACATTTTTAATATAAGTATGTTCACTTGCATAACACTTCTGACACTTCTTGGTTTTGCAGTTGTATTTACAAAAGCAAACAAACAAGAAAATCTAACAGCTCCCCCACTCTCAAGAAAAAAAACACTAAAGTACTAGGAAACAGGACAGTATCTCATATAAACTGAATCAAAAATTCAATTATATTCTTGGTCCAGTATCTAGTTCAGTACAGAAAAAAATCTTCAGACATATCTCTTCATGATTTCCATTCTAAACTACTAAAATGAGATATAACTTTTTTTTTTTTTAACTTGTAAAGACATGAAGACTGATCAATATCTGCAAATTACATGGAATCTCCAAATAAGACCAAGAAACAGGACAAATTGAGTCTAATTCTTGATGATAATTGGGTTACACTTTCTCTTTTCACAGTAGGAGGGTAATGGATGTAAGTTTAATGTTCTGTTTAAAAAAAAATAGTACCTATTACTGCATTTCATTCCTTATTCACAACAGACCCAAATAAAGATGAAAGTTCCAAATCAAAATGGTTATGGGGTCAATGATAACCTGATTTTAGAATATAAATTTAGAAAACAGACACACACACATTCACAAACTTCTGGGGAATCTTTTTTACTTTCAGTAACATATAGCACAATTCAGCTCTTATACATAACCATGGTGCATAAATTTTTGTATTTCATTTTTGACATCCTTCATCTAGAAGGCTGTTGCAAATAATGAGCTCTCATCTGTGCTTGTGGAGATTTTACCATTTCTATGCTAGCCAAAGTGACCTATATTGTGACACCAGTGTGAAAGAAGATTCATGAATACAAACAGAAGGTTAACCAACACCTAAGTAATCCATTACTTGATCCACAACAACTGTTGTACTAATAGAGTGCATAGAGGATCCATTTTCCAAATCCAGAAAAGACTGCTAATGATCAAAACCAATTCCAGAATGGTATTCCTCTAAAAAGCTCACATTTGCCTCTTTGTTTACCTAAAAGTGTTAACTTCGAACAAGAATAACCACTTCAGGAAACACCTCATAAAAATAAAGATAAAATCTACAGTCTTTACCATGATTATCATTAAATGAGCACATAGGTGAATTACTGACCAAAAGAAAATGCAAGTGCCATTATATCATTCTTACTATCTGCAATTGCTATTTTAATTTATACTATCTATATGTAAACCTTTATAAAGCTGTGTAAACTGGGCTGGAACTAAATGCGCATACATATGAATACATACAGGCAAACATAGATGCATTTTCTCTGCATATATATACATGTATGTATACTCACATGAATACTTATATGGCAATACACAGATGTGATCCAACAAAGAGAACTTTTTAAACATGCTTTTCATAGATGTGAAAAATTAGATTAATTTTTTTTTACCAGGAGAGAACTGTGCTGAGTGGAATTAATCTGCTGACCAGATTAAAACAGCCAGGATAGTGCTAATCCTGGGGCTAAGGACATTTTAAAGGACTTTGTATGTTTGTATCACAGGAAAAGAAATTATTGTCTCATAGCAATAGTTTTACACAAGGTGCCTCATTGAGAAGAGAAAATTGGTAAGACACATCAGAATGACATTTAAGGAATTGCTTAAACTAAAAACTGTAAGTCTGTTAAAGGGCCAGATGCCATTTGATGATGGTTTAATGGCTGAGGAAGGTGTTAAATCCAGGTGAAAACTCTACACCTCTGAAATATTAGTCTGTTCTTATGAGATTCTGACAGCATACAATCCAGAAAATTGAGTCATATGGGCTACTATGACCATCTTAAAAAATTTATTGTATTTTAATCCAGTTCTTACTATCAGGTGGTAAGCAGATACACCAAGACATTCCTACAACATACCCAAGAATTGCTGGCTGAAGTTGGATATGTTTTCTGAGAAGACTGTTAGCCACCTAGTGCTTGTCATATCGAATCATTCAGCACCAAAGCAGCTCAGCAATAAAATCACAAATGAAACCTCACTGTAAGAGCTCTGTTTCCCAGTGCTCTTGATATTTCAGAGTTACATTTGACATAAAGTAGAAGCTTAAAAAATATCTCAACATATAACTTAGGACAAGAAGGAAGGCAGACACAGGATATTCATTATTTCCATCCCATGGACATAAAGACAAAAATATGTGAACTTTGGAAAACTGGTAAAAGAATTGCTTTTGAAATAGCAGCAGTTTTGTCTGTCTGCACTGGACATGGTGACAATGATTATTTTTAAACATAAAGCCTGTATGTACATTGGAATAAGGTATATAATACACTCTAGAAATAAGAACCTTTCATTCATTCTGAAAACTGTGTCCAATACTGTCTTATGATTTTGTGTTAACAGAGAATAATAATATATTCCTTGCCTTCACACTATTCAGTTTTATAGGACATCTAGATCATATCCGATTCACTTACTTTTTTTTCTGGTTCATGAATAACTATCACTGCATTCAAAAGATGTTCCACATTTTTGCCCTTCTCTGTACTCTTTTTTATGTCTCTGGTGCACCTCTTGAAAAGAACAGTAAGGAATATACTTAGTACTCGAAGGGTGAATTTATATTGTGGTTTGTTCTGGTCTCTCCCTCAGCAGACCCTATGATTCTTCAGTGTCAGTGTTTCTGGCACACTACAGGTAACCATACTAAGTAGGATCATAAGGACGCAACTAAAACTGAAGCCTGAATCAGCTTGTGTTCAACCAGTTAAACCTTTGTTATTAGGAAAAGCTAAGATCCAGTTGGACTTAGTTGTTTCAAGCTTATGCAAACCATGTAGAATTCAGATTGGCCAGCAGATTAACTCGGTGCATCTGCATGATTCCTAAGGGGAGCCTAAGGGCTATTTGTAAGGTGAGGTACCAAGACAGTCCCAGCTGTGGTGACATTATTGTGTGTTGTTGGTTTGCCTGATAAGATCCAGAAATTTTTGATGCTTGGGAACAATTAAATAGATGATTATCCAAGAGAAGATTGTGACTTTTAATATTCTCAATTCTTTCTTAATTTAAAATTGCCCAAATGGCTGAGCTGTCACTGGAAATACTACACCTAATCTATCCTGGAAAGAGAAGTCTCTCTGTGATCCAGTTGAAAATCTCCAATTTCTGGCATCTTTTTACTGAACAGAGTAGATACTAACCCCTATTAATGCTAGGAGACTGGGCAACTCGGATCACTTTTGCAGAGAAAAAATTTATGGAATGCCAAGGAAATTGCTAATGACAGAAAACCAATTAAAACTCAGTGAGTCTGGTTTCTGTATCTCCAGATTTTCTCTTCTTCCACTTAAAATATGCAGAAGACATTCCTATGTTGTCTCATCAAAGCATTACAAAGCTTATCTTTATATTTGTGTAGTATTGTTTTGGCAGAAAAGTATTACAGCTGAGTGTGGCTCTGAAGTCACCAGGAAATCTAAAAGCCTGACTGCTTTTTCTGCTCATGCTGATCTAATAAAGTCAGTGTAATCACCAGAATGCCTGATAGAAAGGCAGATCTTACCCAGTCTTGATTTGGATTGGTAGACACTGCACACAAAGGATGACTGCTAAGAAAATTTAATCTGCATGGAAGTTTAGAAAATGAGGACAATGAAGAGTTCTACTGAAACCTCTCAACATGCATAAATACCATCTTAACATCCTCTCTGCACAAAATACTCTCTAGTTCATTGCACAAAATAAGATTAGTGTTAAATAATTAAAGGGATTTTCTTGTCTCTTGATATTATTATTATTATTGCTTCAAAGAATGATTATTTTGTATTTATTTCTATTATTCCTTTAATCTTTATGTTTACAAGTTTTTCCAGTAGTACTGAAGGTGTTTTCTAAAGTAAATGCTTCATTTGTACAAGAATTTCAAACAAGAGAAAAAATGGAGAAAATCCATATTCCACTGACTAGGTCTGGAAGGTTTCTCTACTTACAATACTCTACAATTCTCCATTTACAATATATGTACACACAAGCTATTTTAGTACATAGAAAATGTAAGGACTACTGAAATTCTCACCCTCATCTTTAAGAGATAAATATGTCATTATAAATTCTTGAGTTAAGATACTTTCTTATATTTCCTGGGTGATTCCAGTATTTCTCCAGTTGAGAATATCCACTTGAAAGGGAGAATTTTTTTACATTTGGGAGAACTCAGAGAAAAGTACAATCCAAAGAGACCTCAGAGTCATCCATCAATCATATCACTTTAACACAAATTAGCTGTACTTATGCCTTACTTGAATGACTAGGCTACTTCACCCAGATCATCTGTTCAACTAGTTCTTTATATGTACAGTCACACTTTATTTTTTAATATATTATAAAAATCGCATTGTAGTTTGATTTCATTATGCTTTTTCTGACTGTCTATGGGAAAGAAATGTACCTTAGTGCAAAAGTTTTTTCTTGTTCCCAAAGATAGCTATACAGATGTGCTATTGACAGAATACCATATTATGATTTACATAAACAAATTCTATTTTTGTCCTATTATAACTCTGTTACTAGAATGCTAACGTTTGGACTACAGTATCTCTACAAAGAAGCACAAAGCACAGGTTCTTCTTGCTAAAGAGTTATTCTGCAAGAATAATATCAAAACTATCAAAAGTGGAAGGTGATACCTCCCATGAATCAAAAGCTTCATACGGACGAGTGAGATGGACATCTATGTTTAGCAACACTAATCAATTAGCAATCTGCTAATTCCTGTTAGCTTCAACCAACTTCCTAGACAGAATCAGTAATGTGGATTTCTGTTTTGCTGTCTTTCCTCTTATCTTCTGTTTATAAGGCATAAGCTAGAGCAAAGTACCTTGCTGAACTTGTGAGGCATGAAAAACTAGTATTTCTTCGTTATTTTGTCTTAAAATGTAGCTGCCAAATTAGAATTTTTTGATGCTCACCAAACTAAATGATTTGTTTGCCTCTCTCTGTGCCTTTTTTTCCCATCTCTAGTTTATGATTACCACAGCGTGCAAGAAAGGCAGAGCTTCACTTCCAGTACATTAAACCTGACAGTCTTCAAAATAATTTCTAGTAGTGTTTCCAAACAAAACTCCTTTCATCCTTTTGGCTGCTAATCTTTAGTTTGGTCCAAGACATTAAAGAGTATTGAATTTGAAATGAAAAATCTTTCTGAACAAAATAAGCTTATCATCATCCTGCTGCTGCAGAGGATATTTTTGTCACTGTTTTGGACATTCATCTCCTTGTACTGTATATGATGCACTGTTTTGGTTGCAGAAACTTGTCATGTGGCTGCATGTATAGGCTAAATAGTGCCAAATGCTTAAAGTTTATTGGTGAATGGGTGAAGAAATTCTGGAAGGCTGGTAACGTACTGAGTAGATAACCACTTTTTGCTGGCTATCCCATAAAACTATGCTTACTAAAAAAAAAGGGTAACTTTACTCACCTCCAACAGGATTTAATTTAGAAGATTCAGATCTTTAATTCTCTTAGTTTCACTCCTAACTTTGGAGATAACCCCATTTTGTCCAACCCTTTTAGCTATATGACCCATTCCCTGGAATGAACTGTAGCAAATGTCAAAAGCTTCCAGTTGCGTGGCATGGCATTTTAGAAAATAGACTATGGCTATCAACCACAAACCATTTATAATCAAAGCTCTCTTTATTTTTTCTCACATAGTCCTTGAAGAAAAAGTCAGTCTAAGAGTGATGTGCTGAACGAAACATCCAATTAATAAAACTGTAAAGACATGTTATTACTGGTTACTGTTTAAAGGCCATTTGAAAGCACGTGCTTCTGTGCACACCTGCAGCAGAAAGAACAAGCTATTTGATTGCCTAAATGCAGAAATTAAGCATACAGGACAGAACAGATTTCAGATGCTTCCTGATATATTTCCCTCTCTCCGAAAAAAGATGTTGTTAATGACAAGGATTCTGAACAAAGAAGTGGGATTTTATGCCAGGCCCAAAGAACATATAGTGGCAAAAAGATAAAGAATGCTTGAATTATCTTAACCAAAAAGATGTTCTAAGTAATCTGGGAAAAGCATAAGGACGCATATTATAATTCATATAACAGGAGTAAAACAATCAAGTAATGAATACCTAAACATGAAAATCTTTCATCCAGCTATGCTGAACAACTTCAACTAAATGTATATACATATATTTACAATTGAAAGTGACAAAGTAAAACAAGTCAACCTCAGTTTCCCTTTCTAATGGGAATTGTTATTAATAATCGACTTTGTCAAACTGCTGTACCTCTATTAATGAGTCACTTCGTGTTTCTTCAATTTGTTTCATGTACTTTTTAAAAACTAAAATCTCAGATGCAAACACCCCTACATCAAATTGAGAACAATTAGGTCTGTTTATGTGAAAAAAACCTCATAAGATATAAACTTCAAATAATAATTACAATACCTCTATACAAGCTTTTTTAATTTTAATTTATCCATCTAATGCTATCTGTGCATCTGTCAAGTTAATTGAAAAAAATCTAAATCAAGTTTCCCTCTCTTCAGCTTAATAAAAAATTTTACATTCAACTATGTGTCCAATCAGTATTAATAATGACCGCATGGTTGATTACAGAATTATGCAAGAAATTAATAAAAGTAAATAAATAAAGTGGAATCAGGCGAATATTTGGAAAGGCAAGCCAAGCATCCTCAGCAAATACAAACAGCCAAAATTAACAGACTGCAGCTCATACCTTATTGGCTATGACAGCAAAGATTTATCAAACAAAGGAGAAGAATAACCCGACAGTAGAGACAGGTCCTGCTTCTTAAATTCTGAGTGAATAGCCTGGTAAGTCTATCTAAATTAACTAAAAAGAGCAACAGAGGGCAGGACTATGGAAAGGAATACACAGGATAAAACTAGGATTCCAAATTCTCTAAAACATAGGGGACCTTAAAATGCCTGGACAAATACCTTATGTACAGATAGCTAGTAAATCTTCCTGCAAGATTGCAAACAAAACTATGTCAGTCCAGATCTGGCTTAATACTGATCCTTCAGTATCTTGACAAAAAAAAGCAGTATATCAGAATATGTTTTGAAGACAGTAGAATACATTCGTCAGGTAAAATATTACCTCGTTTGGAATGATAAGCCCTAACATCACAGTACTTATTCTTGAATATACTACCACCTGTCTAGCTTATGCCATAACAAAGGTAGCTACTATCACAAAGGTTTCCAGTAAAGGGGTATTACAAATTCAGTAAAGTTGCTGCAGTGCGTTAGTAACTAGATTTACAGATGTTATTATGGATGAACGATTGCCTTTAATGTGGGATGAAAATTACCCCAAATGGCAATTAAAAGGAAGCAGACCTTGGCTGTAGAATACAATTTATCACTGTGGTATTCATATTACACATAGCAATTATTCCAAGTGTTGCTCTAATTTTATGACATTGTATTCCCACAGATACCATAATACTGACCATAATAAAAATGGAAGAAACATTCTGTTTGAACATGGGGGATTATGTGAAATATAAAAAAAATTTCCAATGTTAATGCAGAAATAGAATGCAAATATTGTTGGCATTTTACTTGCTTCTTATCCTCTTATCCATAAAACATTTAATTGGCAAACAATGACACCACCAGATTATGTGATAATCAGGTAAAGCAATGAACATTTAGCCTAAGATGGAGCATAAGAATATAATTTAGGGCTAAGTGTACTGAAATTTTTTTGGGTTGGGTTTTTGTTTGTTTGTTTTTGTTTTTGTTTCGTTTTCTTTTCCCAATTGGGTTGTTGTAAGAATAGTTAAAATGTGAGTCAAATAGGAAGCCAAGACCAGAGTGAAATGCTTCCTTTGACACTATTCTTTCAAACACCAGATATATTACCCTAAAAATTTCATGGCACTAATTTGTGCCACTTCTTCCTGGCCCTAATTAAACAGAGAAAAGTGAAATCAGGTAAGAAATATTAGTTACCCTGTTGCACAGGACTGGAACAAATCTCTTTTCTTACTAGACAAATACCTCTATTATGGTTATCCAGGGGAAAAAAAAAAAATCCCACCAAAACCAACCAGATACTGCTTTGGGTACAATCTGATGTACATCTAAGCAACTGGAGGCCTTTGACTGAAGGGGCTATATCTCACCTCCCATCTTGGAACAACATCTTGTCTGTTATTCTAGCAAGTTTCCATAGATACATGTATTTTTAGAAGTACAGAAACAAATCATAAAGTTCTTACACTTTCATTTATCTACATAGTAACCCTCAGCGGAGACTTTACTGGATATCACAGTAATAGTCACTACAGATCAAAAAAATGGAGTGCAAATGAGAGTGTTTCAAATGTGTAAGAATTAAACATTTAAACTTGATAATAAATAATAGATATTATTCTAGGATTTGAATGTTGCTATTCTACCAAACTTCCAGTAGTTTAAAAGAACTACTAAAAATTTACAGTGAGAGACAAGAATAAAGTTAGTTTTCAGCAAATTTTGTTAGGTTCTGTTGTGTACAGATTGCCTAACTACCAGTCCATGGTGAAAAGTGAAATAAACACAGAAGGCTAAGAAGTACTTTTCCTTGTGTCAGTGTTGATCTAACAATAACCTCCTAAATTAACATATAGCTGAAAGTTAGCAAAGAAGTTAACAAAGAGTTTGTGTAGAAGGTTGTGAAATGCGATATTTCCTTTAATTACTCCTCTTGCATTTGGGAAACCTATAGCATAAATTTATTTATTTCAGTCCTCCCTGCATAAGCTGTGGCTGAACTTTCTTATCCTAAGCAGGGTGAGGTATGGGGATATCTCAGCCACTCTTAGGTTAAAAACCACAGTATCAAGAGGTTCTCTGTTAGACCTTTATTACTGCAGCAAAGTCAGTAACTTTTCTGTTTTATACCAGGCCTCAAATGAGCCAAAAGAAAGGGAAAGGAGATAGAAGGAGGTAGGGCAGAACTTATAAAACTTATGTAGCAATGCTCAGTGCAGTTTTAAGGCTGAATCCTGCTGTTTCCAATGTGATGGTTGCTCTGGAGGCATCAATTAAAAAAAACCCAGCAACACTTTATGCTCTTCTTGTTTATAGTTTAACAATCTTTAATTGAGATCTTTTCTAGCTGTATAAACCATTTCTGTTTCCTTTAATGAAATCCTTTGCCTCCTAAAATAAAAAAAAAGTCATCCAGTAATAACGACTAAACCTGTCCATATTATCTGTCCATAAAAATTATCTGTCTATAAAAATTCCTGTAAATTTTGTCAAACTATCACTTAAAAATACAATTCTCAAAGCAGAATCAGTTTACTGGAAATGAGCAACACTGAAAATATGTTGTTAATATTTGATTTTCTTTACATCAATCTAACAGCATGACAGATATTTTAATATGATGATTCATTGTCACATTAAAGTATCCTCAATGCTTTCAGTGGGACAGAATTGAGGCAAATGGCGAAGTCCATGAATGAGTAGACAAGAGGAGGCCTGCAGAAAAAAAAAAGTGAAAAGTCAATAAAAAATTCCCCTGGGACTTCAAGTCTGAGAAGAGTTTGGGAACTGATTAGAAGAAGAAAGACAGCTGACAGTGCTTTGTGGCATTTCTTTCAAGGACAAGAATATCAGCTCTGTCAGCTGCAAAATGGGCAGATTGTTCACCCTTCATCTCCGAGCCTTCATGTCAGGGTGTGAATAAAGGGTGACATTTCTACTTGTTCCCATGTTCTTCCTTCATCTCTTTTCTTTTTCACATATATACACTTACTACTCTGTTCTTTATAGGTGGTCTGAAATTGGAGAAGCAGTGAAAGGTACCAACTCATCCCCCCTGTCTGCTGATCACTGCAAAAAATTGTCATAGCTGTGTGTGATCCAGCACAACTCTATGGCAATAACTGGGCTGGAACAAATCCTAAATCAATGTCTACACCTTGGCAGGCAAAATTCATTCTTGTTCCTAGAAAAATTGAAAAGATAAGGACCTCCCAACTGCCTAAACCAGTAACCAGTAACTACACTGGGAGGAGATTTCTACTATCAGCAGCTACTTTCATGTACAAAACTTTTTTTTTTTTTTTTTTAATTTTTATTCTGCCTTTTACCAGTTTTTGTAAGGTTGCCCCTAGATATATTATTCAGAGGATGCTAATGAATAGTTTTCAGTTGATGACATACTAATTTCCTTATACAATATGTGAATTGCATTTATATGTGTCAATACTATGTCAATATACAAGCAATTTTTATATTCAATGGTCTTAAGTACAAGGTTATGTAGTATGCATGTAAATACTACAGAAATAACATAAAAACCCCAATTACCTTATAATTTTGTACTAACAATTCATGTACTTGGTTCTTCCTAGCAGGTATCATCTCTGTCTCTTACTCTGTCCTTTCACAGTCACACAGACAATGAGAGATAGAAGTTCTTTATTTTACTTTCAAAATCTTCAACATCAAAAATAGAAATATGAGTAACTGAATGGTACCAGGTGAGAATGTCTTGTCTGGAAGTTGTTAGTGAGGAAAGATATCATGATTTTGTTGGTCTTATACTTGTATTCATAATTTAAATGGCTGGTAGAGTAGGGAAACCTCTTTACAGTCCAGTCACAAAGCTAAAATTAGCTATTTACATTTAGTATACTGCTGCTAGAGGAAAAGAGTATTGAAGTGTCCAAAATGCAGTGTTAATTTAGACCAACCTAGTATGAGTAAAAAGGCCTTTAATCAGAAGCTCTGATGGTCAGTACTCATTTAGTCAGCACTTGATCTGATACCCAGGTTTGCAGCAAATATCTCAGGACTCATTAAAAGCAACAGGTAGAATTGAATATTCTCTCTCCACAGAACTAACAACATGTCAGTCTTTGCAGGTAAAGGCAGGGTTGTTTGTGCATTTTTGATACTTAAATTTCTTCTCATTCCCTCTCAGCACACAGCATTATAGAACATTGAACTCTTAGGTAGCTCCAGACTTGCAGTTTCCCTTCCAAACGAAAAATTAACCTCCAGTAGGTTATGGTAAATATCATGTCCAATTTCCATGTGGCCAAGTCAGGTAGAAGAACAATTGGCACACTGGTTTTGGGAACCCCACTGCTTTTTAGCTGTTTCCTGGATGTAACGTTTCTCTCCCTCTGTCCCTTCTGTATGGTCCCTTTCCTCCTCCTTCTCCATCTTTCTCCCTCTTTCTTCATCTCTCATTTATCCGTGTACACACAGAGTCAACAGCCAGAAAAATCTTAGCATAAACAGCACAGAATAACAGAAGAAACATGCTGAAACAAAAAGTCCTTGCCCTGCAGTCTGATGATACTGTAACACACTATAGAACAGACTCATGGCAAGGAAGCACTGAACAGCAAGTGGTCCTTGCAGTCAAAATTGATTTATATTGAGATTAAAGCTATCCCATACAAAATACTAAAAAACAATTAATACACGGCAGGATAAGTAGACATCTTTGCTGTATTATGTTAACAGTTAGAAAAACATCTGTCCTTCTTCTATTTATATGTAAGCTTATATTGATTCTTTTTAATTTTATGTTATTCTAACACACGATCTGCCTGGCTTAATGACCAAATTCGTGTCTCGCAAAGAATTAAATGTGTGCTGCTGTTCCCACAGTACGTTGTCACCAGCTCTGTTTTAGATATCAGCCAAAAGAGATAGCTAGAAACATTGTATGTAATTTACTGGACAGAAAGAAACAAAAGAAAACCATGCAAGTGAAGTTTTCCTGCTATAAGTGCATTTGTTTAATTGTTCACTGACTCTCACAGGTATATCCTAGACCTTCATGATGCCACATGGACCAGCTCTGGCACTTCCTGCAACTCTCAGGTAAGCCAAATGGACTCATAAATGTCAAATAAAACAATTTTCTTTCTTGTCAGGTTAGCATCCTGACAGTTTAGCATGATGAATCAGTACACTGAGTAATCAAATAAACACTGAAATCACTGCATGGGAAAAAAACTGCATGGAACTTGGTGTCAGAAAGCAGTTGGTAGAGCACATGAAAGAAAAAGGGGAAGCTTTTGATAGTTGTGATTTGTTAGATCATATCTGTCATCTTCTGAAGCCTCGCTAGTAATTAGGACAAGAAAAATTGCATGATATAGAGAGACATATCTTTTCATCTTTCCAGAGGTCACCCTACAATTTCAGGTTATATGTCATCCTCACTGAGAAAAGATTACATTCCTGAAAGACTAATGTGTCCAACTGCATTTAGTTCTTCAAAGAGAATTAAAAGTTGTTTCTAGATGTTATTTCTCAAGTTAATGTGACAATAAAATTTGACACAAATAGAAAAAAAAAAAAAAAAAAAAAGCAGAAATCATGGTCTGAAAAAATGTTGGCAGCTGTCTTTTTCTTTTGTTTGTTTCCCTGCCTGCCTCATTCCCAGGTTCATCTGCATGCTTCCTTGTTGACTGCAGTAATGAAAAATGCTTTGGGTAGGAGGACAGGAAGCAATCTCCTCTACAGATCACAGTTCTGAGCAGTGCAAGAAAATGAAGATCCCAAGAAAATCCTGCTCCAAATGAAACTCGAACAGTTTCTTCAAATGCTTCTTTTTTTGTGTTAATGAAACAAAAATATATTTTGCTTTTTTGTCTTTTTCCTCTATGTCTGCTGTCATCATATGACTGTTTTTTTAATTATGGGAAGTCCCAATATATGATACTAAATACTAAACCAGTGACACATTTTAAGGTCAGATAAATCTTAGTCAGCAAAACATTAAGCAGATGATGAAACCATAAAATCATGTTTTTACTTTACTTGGCAAATCAAATATACTATTCCTGATGGCATGTGTGTTTTATGTAGGAATTGCTGAAATTTCATAATCTAAATTTTCAAATAAGAAGAATTTTGATAGCTATTACCATTTTATACAATCAATGAATATCTTGATTTGTAAGGGACCTACAAGTTTTACTGCTTTCCTGCCCTTGCACAGGATGCCCTCAAGAGCCACACTATGTACACAAGAGTTACTGTCTAAACCTTCTTGAATTCTATCAGAATGGTGGTTCTGTGGTGACTTGCCTGGAGAACCTGTTCCATTGCCCAGCCACTCTCTGAGTGAAAAAGAGAGAAAGAACCCTGCCCCTTTATTTCTCATAATGAGGTATAGACCGCAATGAGGTCTTCCCTCAGTGTCCTCTTCTCTAGGCTGAACAAACCAAGTGATGTCAGCTTCTCCTCAACTGGCTGCATCTCAAGGCCCTCAACATCTTTGTTGCCCTCCTTTGAACTTTGAATAGCTCTATAGCTTTCTTATATTGTAGAGCCCAAGACTGTACACAATATTTAAGATGAGACCACACCTTATGCAGGGCAGAGCGGAACAATCACTTTCTGTGACTGGTTTCCTTCCCCTCTCTGTACACACATTGAGAGTTGCCCATCCCACATGCACAATCTGGTACTTTCCCTAGTTATATTTATTCAGACTTTACAATTTCTAGCTGTTTCAAGGTGTGAAAAAACCTTCAATAGGTGTCAAGGAACACAGTTATTTTTTTTTTTTTTGGTATAATATTAATATTTTGGAGATAAACAGAGACAAAATTTATGACCTAAAATCAGTTTTAATTCTGGAAACTCACAGTTTCTATTGTATGTCAGCAATTCCATGTCTTTGCTTAGTGGCAGCTTCCCTCATCCTTTTTTTTTTTTGTCACTTTATTATTATGTTCTTTTTTCTTAAGTGCTTCTGTTACTTTCCATTCTTTCTTCAAAGACCAGAACTTTAAGACAAAAAACAAACAAACAAACAAACCCGTGTTTCTCTACAGAAAATTAAATTCAGCATTTCTTCATGCTTTTTGTTGCAAAAAATTGTAAGCAGCAAAATGGTTGATACAATCACATCTATTAAAAAAATCCTCAGCTGTCACACAGCTGTGAGTGAACAACTACAGCAATGGCAAATTGATCATATTACAAGGGCTAAGGAATCTTTTTGACCATCAAGAGCAATTACATTATCCCCAATTTAAAAAAGATATTAAAGCATGGAAAATTCCATGAATTTTCTGCAGGAAAAGCACCTGCAGAATTCAAATGCATTATTAATTTGCAAATGAATTTGTTTTAGAAATATACATGGAAACTGGTAAAAACTACTATTGTCAAGGTCAAAAGTAAATTACTCATGCAGCTAATACGCCCTTCTCTGCAGGTAGTAGGAAGTAAAGAGAGGTGTTCACATCATTCAGAGATAGCTCTCTTTTTCATTTGCCTGTGGACAGGCTTAATTTTCTTGAACAGTGCATGAACATGAGAAGGTTTCAGAAGGATCGGTGTGTCATTGCCAACCAAAATGAGGAAAGACCAGATATTTTCTTTAATTTTCTCACTTTGGAGAATTTTTGTCAAACAGAAAGCTGATCCTTCTCACTATAACAGGACTAAATTAACCTATTTTATTCTTAAATGGTGAGGGGTGGCATGAAAGAAACCTTATTCTGGGTTAATGTTTAAAATTTATTTGCTACTTTATCAGATGAATTTTAAGAGTTGACACAAGGAATAGAATGGGTAGGAAAGGATATTCATCCCCCACTCCCTCAAACTTTCCTCCCCCATTGTATTAGCCTGGAAATAAGCTATATCCAGAAAGGGATTGTTTGAAACAAAAGTAGCTCTTACTAGCAGCTGGCTTTAGTGAGGCTTCCAATGACATAATGTTGGAGTCAGATTTGAGCCTGGCAATTGAGAATGTTTCAACCATTTTGTTCCAAACTACAGCCAAACTATCTGCTAGAGACTTTCTTCTCAGAGAAAGCTGAAAAGAAATTGAGTTTCATAGAGCTTCTGGAAAGGTTCCTTCTTTCTCTTGTAGGCATTATTTTCATAATGCAAGGTCTTAGACTCCTGTATTCTTCCCTTTTTAGTTCTCCATTTGCTTTCTTATTAGTAGTAGATAACGCAAAAATTAACTACCCCTTTATATCCTTTGTCACCTATATTTACCAATAGAGACCCAATGACCTTCTTCCCATACATTATGCATGCTGGGGCATCTTTTGTTCTTCAAATCCCTTATATTTAGGGCTTTCACTTCCCACCACTCATTTTCATGCTGTGGTGCCTTAATTTGTCCCCAAAACACAGTGTTGTAACAGATATTTGTACAGCTAACCTGCAAATTAACCATCTGGTCATCTCCAAGATTCAGCGTCCTTCTGAAAGAATAGCATAAGATAATTGTCCATGTTGTTACTACAACTAGTACCACAGAGTTGCTAGAGACCAGCATGATCTCCTGATCTTCTTGAGAATTTATGACAGTGTTGTTTAAGCAGAAAATGAGGAAAGACTAATTTGGACTGGTTGAGTATGCAATCATTTAATGGACTACTAAGTAAGAAGCACATTTAAAAATATTTATGGAAACTCCTGTCATCCACATTAACTGGAACTGTTCATCTACAAGATCTAAACAGATCTCTGACTGCAATCATGCATCGCTGACTTCAAGGTATAAAGCAAATTGGTTCAGTGCATTTTCTAGTCTGTGTAAACATATTAACACAGTTAAATAATAAATTTTATTTTAAGGCTGATTTATTTGAATGTGATATATTTGGCATATTTTTAACCTTGAGTTGAGACAGTGGTTGCTTCTCAATATCAGATTATTAAAAAACCAATAATAACTTACCAATTGCAAAATAATTTTATTGCCTTTCTACACTAAAATTCTCTTAGAATTTTACTAATTTTTTTTCCTAAATATTCTCAGAGTCAGAAAGGTTTTGGGTTTTTTTTATAAAGTATGTCTTTCTATCTTAACACAACATATAAAGAATTGAATTAATGAGAATTAATTTAAAAATCCCTGGATAATTAACAAGACACACAATGCTCCTAACCCTTTAAATACACAATTCGGTTTCAGTTGCTTTAATTGTATTATCAGTGTTTTTTCCCAGTGGTAGGTATTACAAGTATGAGTTAATCACATTTCCATAACCAGACATTGTACGTCTTTATTCCATTTATTGATTGCTGTTTTCTAGATACCATAACACAATCTATCTAGTCTATCTACTGTCCACAAGCTTTGTACCTCATGCAATAGTTTTACATAATACATACCTAATTCACAAGTCCACTGTGCTGTAAATAAAACAATTAACATCTATTATTTCTCAGTGCAGTATACCCTGTCAGTCAACCCTAAGACCATGGAAAGAAGACAGAGCTAACATATGTGTCTAACAGTATAGCTTCCTCCCACCTCTTATGCCCCTGCTCACTATTTTGCTTCATATTTAGTAAAACATATGATTCATTTAAAGCCTAGGAGTTGTTTGAATTTAAATCACATGCCTAAAAATATTGAGCATTTGCTCATAAGTCATATGAATACAGAATCTAGGACTTGCATAGAAGAAAGTTAACTTTTTCTGTAAAACAACTCAGAAGACAAACAAAAAATCCCACAACCGCAATACTAATTAAACAGTCCAAGGGTGAAAGAAGTATTCCAGTCAATTTGAAATCATGGATGAAAACAAATTATGATGGAGATTTAACAACTGCTTATGGATGGAGTATATCTGTAGCCATCCATTTTTCAGTCATTCCAAATGAATGTGCTCTGGGACTGGACTTAGCACATCCATTTGACAAGAATATCCAAGTCACAAGATCATCCATCAAAATGAATGGGAAGCTGGAATGAACAGGATTTGCTCACTGTACCTCCAAAGCCAAAGGTATCCTCAGAACAGTGACTCCCTCAACCTATCACAACTCATTGTCTGTGCCCTATATTTAGTATTATGCTAACTATGAAGTATTCATCCTCTCAAATGTAAATATTTATTTTCAAATCGCTAGCTGAAAGAAAAGCTCTGCCTAGATAATTCAAGAGAATTCCATTGAATGGCCACTTCATAGCTCCTCCCAATACCTCCCAGAGTCAAGAGAAATTTCTATTAACACCTTTGAGGACAATAATGCTGAAATATGTACAAATTATTTTTCCTTAGAGAAAATTTATGCATGTTTATTTCACTGCTTTGGCGTTTGGATTTTTTTTCCTAAAATACAACTTTCCCAACATCTCTTGCTTTTTATCAGTAACTGACCAATTAACTTTAATTTTCTTGAACTGAGTGAACCATCAAGACAAAATCACAAAGTATTTTTCCAAATCTCCATCCTCATAAGATAATAAACCAACATACAAAGGGGTTTTTTTAGAGGCATTTCTATAATTAGTATTATATTTTTCTTTGTAACATCCGGAATAATTTTTTGAATGAGCAATGACTAGAAATCACAGTATCTATCTAACCAATGAGGTGTTTCAAGCTGTTTCAGCCTAGTCATATGCATAAATATTTCAGGATGCATTTAAAGCTTTTTTTCTCTTCCTAGGACCTCTTTCTGTGAGTCTATTTGCACTAGGTTGTCATGAACTAACACCAGCAGATCAGTACACCCACACTATACCCAGATAAAAACAAAGTACTGCTGAGGACTGACACAGCAGCACTTACTGCCCTCCATGTGGGTAAAGCTGTGCTGATCACCCACAATTCTGCACTGCTGTGCATTACCGCTCAGCAGCTGGCAGATGATGGGCAGTAATAGGGACAAGATCACAACACATATGCACAGATGCTTCTCAGAAAGTCCATGTGACTGCATTTCTTTCATTCCTTAGATCCATTAAATCAATGCCATCCATCATAACATTTCCTTTCCCCCTCTATGCCTCATTTCACTGAAAAGCATGTCTAAATTTCTGTAAGATTCCCAGCAATTTTTAAAGTAATAAAGGAGGATTGATATGATATGATATGATATGATATGATATATATACAATATGATATAAAAGCACAAAGGATGCAATCCCCCTGTATGCATCAAGTGTCTATTCAGGACAAGTTCTTTGCTGATAGGGTAGTGATGCACTGGAACAGATTGTCCAGAGAAGTTCTGGATGCTCCATCCTGAAGGTTCAAGGCCAGACTGGGTGGAGTTCTGATCAACACGGTCTACTGAAAGGTGTCCCTGTCCATGTCAACTGGGTTGGAACAAGATGATCTTTAAGGCACCTTCCAATCCACGCCATGATTCTATTATTTAAATTATGTTAATAAGTAAGCCTGTAGAACTCCTATATTTTAATATAAGAAGAAGACAAGTATTGTTCTCACTAGTTTGGCTGACAGAAGGAAATAAAATGTCTGAGAATTGCTGGCTTAGCAAGGATAGCCAATGAGATGTTGAAAAAAATTCTGGTTTTCTCAGATTTGCAAAGCTATAAACCACTCACAGTTCTCATGAATTCATTATACTCATAGGCAACATTCTTCAATAATTCATCTTTTGATGTATTTAGGCAGAATAAGGAAATCACAAATTATCAAACGCAACATTATTAGGTGGCAGAGTGTACAAGCAATTAAAAAGTTCACATAACCTCAGTCAGAGCAATTTTGAAATATTTTAATCTGGATTTATGAAAATATTTCTGCTTTAAAATTAGTCTCCATTAATTCAAAATGGCTTAGAGTCTTCTAAAAAAAGTTTTAAAAGCAACATGCCTGACACTTACCACGAAGATCAAAGTTAAAGAAAAATTGCTGTCCAAAATTTAAAGATTACACCTATGCTTTTACTATTAACTCATTAGAAGATAACAGTGATTCATTCTCAATATAAGGACTTCTACCAGTTCAAAGAGCAGGACCATCAGTAGCTGAGTCATGGCTAAGAGGGCTGTCCATAAAAGCAGGCACAGACATGAGAACTCATAATAAAACAAAACAGCATCAGAATGTGGGTACAAGGAATGATTAGTCCAGGTACAAAAGCAAAGGCAAACCTAGTACTGCATTTTGATACTTGTTGCTTCTCTTGATGTCACTTGCAAAACCAAAAATTGGAGGTTAATTTGGCAAATCGGAGTTTGATTGGGAAATACAGGGATCTAGGTGCAACTGAAATCACTCAGAGCTTCTTTTGGAGAAGGGTTAAAGTTTTCTACACTTAAAGCTGTTCACTTCTTGTTAGTCAGGAGTAAAAACACTTGAATTGCTCTGCTAATGTAGATTAGATTGAATTAAGCAAGTGAATATGCTGAAAACAAACCATATTTTTCAAGTCTATAATTTACAGTAACAGATTAAAAAATTACCTTCAAGATAAAATAAAACCACCTTTTTTTCTTTCTGTTAATAATAATTGAGCAGACTACTACTCTACATCTAGATCTATCTAAACTCTACATCTAACTAAAATGTACATCTATATAAAAAGGTTGGTTTACTACACGAATAAAAAGTATTCCTAAGTAATCTGAAATACTGATTTCTTCTGTGTCTCAGTTTTGAAAGACAGTTGTCTGCCAGGGAAAGCTAGAGCTTCTCTTGGAACAAAGAATATAAACCCCTTCCCCATCAAATCATTATAATTTTGCAATTAGGGGCTTTCAGGCAAAGATATGGGAATAGGAGTAACAGTTCTTTACTAGGAATAATAAAAAAAAAGATACAAATGTAGTAGTACAAAAAATACAAGCAAGCAAACAAGGAAACAAAAATCTTGGCAGAAACCCTGACAGGGTCAGGGATATGACCCTGTTGGGCAGGGTGTTGGAAGCAGTCAAAATAAATCCTCCTGGAGTTACAGATTTGGTTTTGTAGAGTAGAGATGATCCCATAGAAGATGATCCTGTAGAAAGTCCAGTGGTGGTGAGATGAGNTGCTATAGTTTAGAAATCTGACCTAGTTCCTTTAATCCGCACTAGCCATGGGAGCTCTCAGAGGGCTCAGAAACTGTGCTCAGCCTCACCAGGTCACTTGCAACACAGGCTTTAAAGAAAAACTTTCATCCAAAAGTAAAAACATCCTTTGATGGATATGAAATTAACCTAAGATAGGGGGCAGGGGAGACTTCAAGCTTAAGCAGTGGCAGAAGTATAAGTGTTGTTTCTTCTGAAGATAAATGAAAGTTAAACTCTGAGAGATACAGCCTCCATCACCCATGAGAGCTTTCTCCAGAGGAATTCCCGAAAACAGAGCAAGAGGTGTATCTGCTAAATACAAATACAGGATTAACAGCAACTGACCCAATGGCAAGACCCCAATCAAACTGCTGAAATGAAATATAAAGCTTGCAGTAAGTCCCAGATTCTCTGTTTGCTGTGCTGTGTATCCCCAGTGCTGGAGAGGCAGTGTTCCCCAGCTGGTGGGCTGCCGTCTGCAGAAAGGCTGCTGAGGGGGGGGGCGAGACCGCCAAAGTGTTATTTAATCACAAATAAAAGCAATGTTGCTTCTTTCTGCCTCTCTCCCAGTGCTATCCTTAGGAAGCCAGAAGTTACCTCTCTGAACACTATTTCTCTTCCCAAAGTCATCAGTCAAGCATTTGGATGTTCCCTTTATTTTTTCCTCACACACAAGGGCTTATTTTTTTCTATTTTTCCCAAGTAAGGGCTTACTCCTTGCAATAGGAAAAGGCTGAGAAACCCATTTCTAGGTGCCCGTTTCTCAGTATAAGCAGAGGTTTTTATAAACAATATTCATGGTCTGTTTGGAGTCCGTTTTCATCTTACAATGATAGCTGCCACTTAAAAGGAGGAACAGACCTGCTCTCCCTCTAGTCAAAGCCAACGACAACATTTCTTATCCTAAATCACCCTCATCTTTTCCTTCTCTCATAGAAGTGCTTTTCCCAGGCTCCCAGCCTTTCTCAGTAGCAGTGCCCCAACCCCCTCTGTTTCTTTTTTACCAGAGCTGGAGACTATATTCCCTTCCCATGAGAAAATGCCACTATTATATTTGCTGTTTTTTCTTTTTTTTTTCCTCTTCCTTTAGTGTGTGTTATTTAAATCTGTTTACCTTAAGTTTGGACTGTTCTGCCTTTTTCTCCTTAATCCAATCTCACAGCAGAAAAACATTTAGACCACTACGCTAAATTTAGTCAACAGAAGCAGAAGTGAATGTGAAACTACTACATTGAGCATTTAGTAATTTTATGATTGCTTAAAAGAAAAGAAGCAATTTTATCCAAATCACTAACAAATTGCATGGATCTCTAGTAATGGACATTAAAACCAGTAACATTTGTAATTAATAACTTAGACATCTAAAAGCCTTTGTCAGCTTTCTTTCTAAACCTTTTGCCAATGTTTTCAGGGTTTTTTGCAAGTTGAAATTACCATTTTATTTGATGAAGATTCCTTGATATAAATCAGGCAAAAAAATGTAAACATAAATAGCAAAATACATAAAGCTTTGATGCAGTGTACACTAAACGTTTAACCAGTTTTTTAATATAAGATTATTAGTCTGTGGGCAAAAAATCCTAGCAAACCATCCAAAACATTACAAAATACATTTGTGGTCACCATAAAAAATGTCTTATATTCAAAAATTCTGCAACAGAATTATATATATTTTTATGAACTCCTAAAATATAGACAGGAATTATATTATCTAAAAAGAGAAAGTAAAGATAGGCAATTATAATATGTAAAGCTACATATTATAATTGCATATCTTTACTTTGTTACTTTGTAACAGGACTACCTCCTGCCATCCAGAAATTTGGATTAATGAAGTTACCAACAAGAATCGTGTACTTCTCTCCCATTTCCCAAAAAATCTGAATTGCCATAAACTTTGTTCCTGAACAGCTTTAATTGCAATTACTACTGGAAATGCCACCAACTCTATGCTTATTTTTTTGCTTTTTGTTTTCTTTCATATTCTGTGGGATTATCCTACTATTATCATCAAATAAATAAATAAATAAATAAATAANGAACTCTGAGCTGCCTCCTCCTGCCCTGCTGGTGCTGGCCCAGCCCTGTCCCACTGCCGCTGCTTTCTCAGCGCTGCTTTGAGGCTGTTCTGCACCGCGGCCCCGCACTGCCCTCCCTGCCGGACATCCCTGCCCTCCACTGACCACCAACGGAGCTCTGGATTTTATCCGATCCACCAGCCCGAGATCTCACACCATTCCAGCTTAGTGCTTTTTTTCAGAGTCCCAAGAGGCCAGACTGCCCCGTGTTTTGTGAAACCAAGCCCCGTCAAGGTCCCTCGTTCTGTTCGCTATTAATGCTGTAGTTGTTGTTTGTTTTGCCTTGTTATACCTATTAGTAAAGAACTGTTATTCCTATCCCCATATCTCTGCCTGAAAGCCCTTTTAATTTTTCTAAATTATAATAATTTGAGGGGAAGGGATTTGAATTATCCATTCCAAGAGAGGCCCTACCCCTCTTTAGCAGATACCCGTCTTCTTTCAAAACCAAGACATCATTAAACACACCTCGCCCTGACTTTTTAATATTCTCTTTGCTTAATTTTCAAGATGTCTTTTTTTTAATCAACTGTTACTCTTCCATAATCAAAACTTTGCTTTTGCCTTCAAATCGAAATGATTTTTCTTAGGTTAGCATAGCAAAAATAATCAGCTAAATCATATAGTTTTCCAGCAGAAAATGTCCCCTTGCATTCAAACACACTTGAAAACGACTGATGATCAAGTGTTTGATATGTCATTTCATTTTAACAAGATTTCACAGGTACCTCATTAGGAAAAGAAAATCCAATAGGTGAACTAACTTGTGCTACTAATGAATCTACATTTGTACATTCTCTATGCATTATTTTTAAACTTAATGATATTTTAAGAGATCTGTGGGATTCAACATACACACAAATAAAAAAAACCCCACCCTGTTACATGATCATGACTAGTCATTGCTGCTGATGACATTTCAGCCTTAAAATCAGAACACCCAAAACATCAAAGTCAAAAAAAGAAGTTACCATTTCTTGAAAGTCCTCTAGGTGCACTTGGGATGAAACGCACACATGATGTAGGGCTCTGGCACTTCCATAAGATTAGAAAATTAGTATAACTGACAAGAATCCCCAATTAGAAGTACAGTTAATGAAGTAATTCCCCTTTTGGTTCAGCCCTTTACTGAAACCTCCCCCTTGCTTCTAGCCCCGCATATTTTATGTCTAAATACATGGGAAAGAGACATGGTCTTGGTTCACTGAAAAAGCAAGATTAAAATAGGATTCCAGGAATGTGTTTGAATAACAGAGTACTGAAGTTATGTAAGAAACTATATAAATATACAATAATAATCTACAGAACTATGAAAATGTAAAAAATATATAAAAAGCAAAAATCTTTTGGTATCACTATCACAAGTACTAAAATGACTCAACTAGTTATCATAGGACAGTAATTTTCTGTTAGTGACCAAAAATTATTAAACAATTATTGTAATTTCACCATGATTCTTGGGATAATCCCACAATCATTACTGGTAATTCCAAAATTTCACATGTTATTTGGCAGTTGAGTTGGGATTATATTGCCCTTTACACGAATCTTTTTTATTCTAGAAAACAAATATATCTTCTCAGAAAGTAAGATGGTTCACAGTATTTCTACCCCTAGTCTTAGGATGTCAAAGAGCCACTTGCCAGAGTACAGTACTGGACACTTCGGCACTTATTTTCTTATTTTCAAATAAGGAAATTAAGGTGATTTAGTACCCTAGAAGCATATCAAGTGATTATCAAATTTGGTATAAAAAAGCCTGCATACAATCACTGTATTTATTGCCGTGGAAACTCTGGTAAATAAACAATGCCTTAGTAGAAAAAAAAAAAAAAAAAAAAAGAGGAGTCAATTTTCTGCGTGTCTCTTTCAAATTATTGAAAATATAGAATTTGTTCATCTACCACAGTTTGTAGAGTGCACTTTGGGTATCTTTTTCCTTATCCATTGTGTGTGAAAGGCCAGACTCTAAGTTTGGAGATGCTAAGTTTAAGTACAGAATAATCACTGTGAAAAAGAATTAATTTTAACAGAAAAACTAAGAGTTATACTAATAAAAGTTCAGACAAGACTAATATACTGAGTTAAGCTTTGTCACTTCCATTTTTTAAGGAAACAATTTAGCAGAATATTTTGGGACTTAGAAATGGGAGGGTAGGAGGGAAGGAAGATTTAAGTCCTTAATTCCCTCTTAGAATGAGCTCACCATGAAGTTCAATAGCCTTCACCTCCCCTGGGGTAAAAGAGGTCCATTGTAAGCAACACTTTTATATTACATTCAGTCATATGGCTTCAGAAATTAGTTATGAAATGAACTGTCTTCATGTGTAGTAGTAAATCATTTCCCCTACTTTATATAGTGGCATTTCTGCAAGGAAAAAAAAAATTACAGGCAATAGTAATTCAAGGGGAATAATTAAAAGTAGTGTCAGAGAGTGAAAGGAAGATGATGCCATTTTCTAGTTAACTGAAGCAGTTAAAGATTCACTATCTTATTCTTTGTGCATAATTAAATCTATTAAAATTGGTTGTGAAGCTAATATATTCAAAGTTAAGAAAAATGATTAAGATTTAGTAGCTTTTATTTATAAACATATTCAGATTTCTTGACTTACACAAAATAACTTAAATTTGTGATCAGGACAAAAAGAAAGTAAAATTTAGAGTTTATTGTAATGACAGCATCATAATCGTATCTTAATTGTGCTCAGAATTTATTTGTGCAAGAAAGCAAAATTTCAAAGCTACAGGAAACAACCTGCATCCCTTACGTAGGGGATTATTAATAGTAATAATGTGGATAAAAACTACAGCACCTGCTGGACAAGTATTTTACTTTGGGATTATTTCCTTCTACTTTGAAGCTGGATTTTTCTTGAACAGAACCCAGTACTGTATGTATCTGTAACAACATGCTGATTTATCAGTAATATCATTGTGGTCTCAGAAGCTCTACTCTCTAAAACCCTAAATATTTTGCTAATTAAGTATAGCTCTGAATCCTATCTCTATGATACATATAAAAGGGACATCTGAGAAGGTGTCTTCCAGAAGCAGATAATATTTGATACATTTGAATAATTTAATGCAGAAGCATCCATTGTGAATACTCATTTAAGTGAAATAGATAAATTTTCCATCTAGACTAGAATCTGTTAGGAAGCTATAAAAGCATGGCCTCCAAAAGAATATATAGAGTCTAAAAAAAGCCTTTTTTTCTTTCAATGCGTCTATTTCAGAACAATAGATCAACTGAAAACATCTGATCAAATAACATTTAAAGAGATTCTGATTAAAAATATAGAGCTGACACTCATTTCTGTATAAATTTCCTAGTTGATATCTGACAGATATTGTTTTCTTTTCATTAAGTAGTGCAATTTAATTTGTCAAAATATTAATTCTTTTACTCCAGTATTAATTAAATATTTTGAATGGCTCTTTCAACTTGAATGTTACTGTGGAATTTTTGACAACTACCATATATTCTATACCAAATGTTTATTCACAGAAGAACAGACCTAGAAAAGTCTTGCAAATATGATATTACTTTCTTTTAGATGCAAAAGGGGTTTATCTGGAGGAAAAAAAGAGTTCACAAATTGTCTTTGGATGTCAGTAACCTGAGAAGTAGGCATCTGGCAAAACATGCAGAGATATTTTGTGCTATGATTTGCACTGAAATCCAGTTCATTGCTGTAGCTGCTTAGGGTCTGAATGAGTGAACTCTTCACTAGGTAGAAAAATGGGTCATTAGCCCAGACCCCAGAGAGCGGAGGAATGGAGTCAAATCCTGTTGGCCAATGGTCACAAATGCTATTCTCCAGGGCTCAGTACCGGGGCCAGTTATCTTTACCATCTTTACCAATAACCTGGATGAGTGTACCCTCAGTCAGTTTACAGATAAGAATGTGGTGTATGGGAGCATTGATCTGTTTGAGAGTTCAAGGGCCCTATCACATGTACTGTAAAGCATGCCATTTTTGGAAAGACATTACATTTACATTTAGGGAGAATTTTGCAGCTAAACCAATATCTAAACCCTGGTTTTCTTTGCTTTACTGATTTTATACCACTGACAATGTTTTAGATCACATTAATTAGGTTTTACTCTTTGAATTTACTTTCATAATTTTAAACTGGATTTTGAGACTGATAGGTCAGTTTAATTATCTTGGCAGAATATTAACACTGACAATTAAATTGATGATTGGTTACTGTATAATATAGCTCAGCAGTACAACTAGCACTTCCACCTAAGCCAATGTCTACACTACCATTATTCATATAAAAATCTTGTCTCCCTAAATGCTACAATTTCCTGTTCAGACTAATCTACTTGAATGAGTTATAAACGAAAGGGTATTTCAACATATGTCATGAGCTACCTCTTTCCATTTGTAAACTAGCAAGAACATGGAAGTAAATAATGCTGTCAAAAGTTCAGAACCCTTTTTAAAATGAAAGATTTAAAATTCATGGAGGGATAAATGATATCTGAAGAAGTTTTAGGAATTATTAAAAAAGAGAATTATCTTTTCTCAACCATATACTGAAATTCAGTGTAGTTTGTTCACCTGACCAACAGATATATTTTCTGCACAAGGCAGAAGTATGGATCACCTTCTTCCTCCTCATCTTCTTCAGATTAATAAATAAGAGTGACATTGATGTTAGTCCATTTTAGGTCTTCTGCACTTAGCAAATGGTATCATAAAGCATTTTGTTTGTGAAAATTCTACATCATCTTCAAAGAGTTATACTTAAATATCAGGCTCTTACTAAAAATCATAGTGGCTTTGGATGGATTTTTTTTTTTAATTCTGAGATTTTCTAGGGCATGTGACTTGAGACAAAGGAATGAAAAGTTGTGTTTTCTTTCCCTGGCTCCCTATAGTAGTGTTTTATGAAAGAGCTCATTAAAAAACTTCCTGAGACATAGACCTGGTTACTGAGTCCAAATATGATTCTGCACTGCTTTTCAAGTTCAACAAAAGGTCCCAAATTTTACTTGTATTTTTATTCTAATACAATTGTCTGCGGTACTTCACAAAACATAGATTGTGTAACATGAGATTTAAAGAAAACTAATGTAGCCATGTGTCCTGGGTTGACAGGCGACTTCTGCTCTTTATCCTATATCGCGGAGCTCTGTTGTGTCTGGCAGTAGTTTCTTTCCCCCTTCGGCGAGGACCGTGGCGAGGACCGTGGCTGATGGGCGGGCTCTCGCTGGGAGGGGGGGGCGGCTGCAGGCTTTTTACTTTTTTGGGGGGCTGCAGCTGGCTTGCCTGTGATCGGCTTTGCTTGCTTTGCTTGCTTGCTCTTTCGCTATTTTTTGCTTGTTTTGCTTGTTTTCTTTTTTTTTTTCTTTCCCCCTTCCCGAGGATTAGGATCGGCTCCTGGACCTGACTGGACCTGAGAAAGTCTGGGATCCCTGAGCTCGACACAGAAGATTCAGCGCCCTCCTCACCAGTACCCGTTTCTTTTCTTTTGTGTGGGGAGTGTTATTAAATAAACGGTTCTTCCACTTTTCCTCCAAGGAGTTTTCTTCCCTCCCGAACCCAGGGCTGGGGGGTGGGGGGAAGGGTGGTGGAGGTTTGCTTTATGGGACGCCTCTAGGGGTTCTTCCCCTAATCTGCTCCAAATCAGGACACCGTGACACACACAGTCTCTACTCCAAGAAACAAAAAATCATTTGGGTAACCCAAAATTACTCCTAATAGTTTATTAAGGAAAAAAAAAAGTACCAACCAATGTATTTTTAAAGGAATTAACTTTATGGCAAACATTTGCCGCTCTGTTTGAAATTTTTGAATAATCAGCTAAATCCTGTGCACTTATGATGTAGGAACAAACTTTAGGAATTAGCTGTCACACGTTCTCCTTAGCTCCTAAACATAGTTCTTACATCTCTAGCATTTCCAAGAAATGTACTGTCTGTACTTAGAGTCACATACAAAGGTTCAGTTATGAAAAATTTAAAATATGTTAAGCAAACTACAAATTTTAGGTGAGATGACTAAAGCAGCATATATATAGAGAGAAGAACCATAATATACAACATTTTTTCTTTCTGAACACCAGCTCTCTTTAAAACTAATCCTCATGTATTTCATATACTACATAAATCATATAAAATACCACAATACTCTTTGTTGTTGTTTATGGATAATAAGTCTATTTTTCACATTCCCCAACTCACGTGTGTGGAATCATGCTACCCTTCTACCATAACTGATTGCCACAGCCTTACACTTGTATCACTGTGAAACAATGGAGTATAGAATGCCAACATTCCTAAAATGAGATAATGCCTCTAGCATTGACAATACAAAAATGGTTATTGGTGGAATATAAATGTGTTTTCAAACTTTACAGTGAATAACTTGGGAAAAAAAACATACAACCTAACAACTGTTTAGGTATGTATGTTAAAGAGTTTCTGGTTTTAATTCATTGAAGGCCGGTTGTGACTTTTCTGAAAGGCTGTAAGTCATGCTTGGTGCTTTCTCTGTGGTTCTCCGTCTTTCTCTTGGGCTTTATTTCAGGTCTCTACCAAGGGGTTTTTACTTCAGAATCAGGTCTGCTAGCAAAGTCTTAGAAATACACAAAAATGCCAGTTAAACCACTGAACTTCATGGAATGAATACTCCCAGTATTTTTGTGATCATGGATTTCATACCTTCAGTTGTCTGAGATTCTCAGTAAATAATGAAATTATCTATCACACTTACGCAATTTGAAAAGCAGAGACATAGCTGACAAAGCATTTATGCATTTAATTTCTATCTTTAGAGCAGAATCATTTTGGCTATGGAATGACAAAACAGAAGATTCAGAAATTATACCAATTCTTCATGACTTCACACTTCTGTGGTCTTTTCTAAGCCTACTTTAGCACTGGCAGATGATTCTATACCATAGAAGAACACTTAAGGTAGTAAAGACAATATGCTTTACGTTTAAGTCTCAGTACTGCTAATCCTGCTAAAAACACAGTGTGATTAACAGTAACTTCTTTGAAACTTCCCCTCAATTATAGACTGACAGACTTTCAGATTTTGCACTAGACATCAGGGGGAAAAAAAAAAAAAAGGCAGGAAGTATTGGCCCTGTGGTCCTGGTACAAAACTGTGCTGAGCCAAACTCAATTAAAGGGAAAATCATAGATATTTATACTGGAACATACAGGAAAAGGGGAATGCAATAAACACCATTGCTGTTGTCTGTTTATGTTTCAGGCTCATATTTCTATTCCTGTAACCCTAATTTCACAGTGTTTTTTCTGACACAACTCCCTTCTTTGCTAGTAGGCAGTTTTCTTCAAACAATATTAACTGGCAGCGGCTAAACATGTTCAATCATGATCAAAAGAAGATACTTTGAAATAATAATGAACATCATCATAACCACTGCTATTAGCTTTTTTCCCTGTTTTCCTTCCTTTATGAATAAAACTAGCTATAATGTAGTAGTATGAAAAAGGAAAGGAAAAAAAGGGAAGGCATTGTACTCCATAGGAACATGAAATTCAGTCATTAACCCATTACTGCTCAAGTCCACCACTAAACGATATCCCAAAAGCCACATCTAACAGGGATAATGACTCAACCACTTCCCTGGGCAGCCTGTTCCAGTGCTTGACAACACTTTCTGTGAGGATATTTTTCTTACTAGCCCATATAAACCTCCCCTGAAGCAGCTAAAGCCATTTCCTTTCACACTGTTACTCAGGAGAAGAGACTGACATTCCACCTCACTACAACTTCCTTTCAGGTGGTTGTAGAGAGCGATAAGGTCTTCCCTGAGTCTCCTTTTCACCAGCCTAAACACTCCCAGCTCCCTCAGCTGTTCTTCAGAAGACTTGGGCTCCAGACCCTTCTACAATTTTTTTGCTCTTCTCTGGACATGACCCAACACCTTAATGCTTTTAGTTTAGTGGGGTATTCAAAACTGAACACAGGATTCAAGGTGAGGCCTCTCCAGTGCCAAGTACAGGGAAATGACCATGGCTCCTACTGGCCACACTCACAGACTTGCTCACAGGAGACTTCTTTTATCTTAAAGAACAGGCTAAACCAGTGGAAATTTGGTTTGACTTCTTGACTTGAGAAAATGGCAGTGGTTTATGTTTACTAGAGACCAAGGTAAATGGGAATCAAGAGAGGTACCAGCTGATCTGAATTCAGCAAATATCAACTTGATTTTCAAAAATGGAAGGAAGGAGGACCACAGAAATAGGAGCCCTGTCAGTCTCACAGATCATGTGATGAGTGAGCAGCTGGCCCTGTACTCTTCCAGATCTTCATAAATGACTTAGACAAAGGACTTAAAAGGAATACTAAGTAAATTTACAGATGATACAAAACTGGGAGCTGCTCCTGGCTCTCTCCAACGCACTCTCTTCAGAGAGACCTAAACAAATCAGAGGGCTGATGAAGTTTACAAGCACAAGTGGGATGAGGCAATCCCGGGTGTACAGACAGACTGGGGAACGAGAGGCTGGAAACCAGCTGTGCAGAAAGGGGCCTGAGAATCTTAGTTGATGTCAAGAACCTGAGCCAGCAGTGCTGTGGTAGCCAGGAGGGGCAAGTGTGCTCTGGAGGGCATCAGGCCATGGCCAGCTGGGCAAGGGAGGGGATTGTCATGCTCTGCTCTGCTCTGCACTGGGGCAGCCTCACCCCAAGTGAGTCCTGAGTGAAGTTCTGAGTCAAGTTCACAGTATAAGAAAGATATTAAACTATTATAGAAAATCCAAAGGAGTGCAACAAAGATGGTGAAGGGTCTTGAGGAGAAGCCTTGTGACAAATGGCTGAGGTCACTTGGTCTGCTCAGCCTGCAGATGAGAAAGATTGAGGGGAGATCTTGTTTACAACTTCTTCATGAGAGGCAGAGGAAGGGCAGGCACTGATCTCTTCTCTGTGATGACAGGACAGAACCCAAGGGAATGGCCTGAAGTTGTGTCAGGGGAGGTTTAAGGTTGTATATACAGAGAAGGTTCTTCACCCAGAGGGTGATTGGGCACTGGAAGGGAACTGGTCACAGCACCAAGCCTGACAGAACTCAAGAAGTATTTGGATAATGGTCCCAGGCACGGGGTGTGCCTTGTAGCACATCATGCACATCTTGGGGATGGTGCCATTGAGGAACAGGAGCTGAAATCAATTATCCTTGTGAATCCCTTCCAACTCAGGCTGTTTTGTGATCCTGTGATTCTGTGGAACATTTTTGTCCCTTTTTTAGATACAATGCAAAAACTACGTGGAAAAGGTCTGATCCTGCCTCTTAGATCTTCAGGCAAATAAAAAATCTGTTTTGTATATTAGAAGTCTGGTTCTGAATGGGCAAGAGAAGACACAAGACCAAGTTATCTAGGGATTCTGACCACCACCCAGATGTGTTTATTTTCTTGACACTCCAAGAGATATGAGAGAATTCATTATATGTGGGAGCTAAGAGGATACTCTGGTATCAATGAAATAAAAGAAAGTTCCTCACTGCCCTAATGAACATTCTGATTTTAAAGTAGATTTCATATCACTGAAATTGTACTCAGATTTGTGTACAGTACTTTCCTGGAAGCTTTTTGTGCAAATCCCAATGACATTGTTTCAACAATGGTCTTTTTCCTTGCAATTTTTTTATAACACAGAAAAATAAAGTCTAAATTTGTTCATGGGCTTGGAAGAGTCAAGTTCTCTTTTTACAATGAGGACTCAGAATAATTTCTTAAGGATTGTAATTTTTTCTATAAAGTCATTGCTGCCAAGAGTAATATAAGATCTGTTGATTTGAGAAAGTTAAAAAGGAATGCATTAGAATGCAAGCACAAGTGAAAAATAGTATCTGTGCTTCTGAAATTCAAAGCTGATGCATTCTGTGTTTGAACTGAACAACTCAGAAAAATGTATGTTTTAAAAATCAAAATGAAGCATATTTAGCATGGTTTCATATTTCTGAGTGCTTGCATTTGCAGACTGCATCTCACTTTCTGCAACCAATTAAATTAACCAGACCAATACAGATGACCTACTATGAAAGAAAAAAAGTTTAATCACCTTGACACAGTGTAACAATCACTATAACAATTATGTGAAAGAGACAGCTGAATGTTCAGCAAAATGCTGTCAATACTAGCTCTAAGATGCATAGCAAATAAGGGTTTCTGCCAGTATTAAGAATGCAAACGTAGTCAGTCAGTTAATTATCTAACATGTAGAAGATTCCATAACTTATCCTGCTTTTCAGATAATGAAATACTTCTTTCAGTGAGCAGTCTGCCTTATCAGTACAGGTACTGCAGATGTTTCAAATAGCTGGCTGATTGCCTAGAAAACTGTCCATTTGAACAACTGCAGATGACATGAGAAAAAAAAATTGCAAGTCTCATGAAAAAAAAAAAAAAAAAAAGAAGCAGCTTCCTACCCTAGCTAAAATAATGTAAAATATATTTTAAATCCAATTGTAAAATACAGTGAATCTTCATAATATAAAACTTAGGTGAAAAAAAGAAAACCAAAATAAACAACTTACAAAATTTTTTGAGGCTGCCTGATAATTGCCCAGTGCTTCCAAGTCAACACATTGTAATGTTGTGTCTGAAGAGATTGAACATGATTATTTAGCTCCTATTAATTTGCAACTCTAAACATCATACTGAAGTAATCATGCTTAATAGATGTTTTCTGCAAAAGAATGTTAGTCCTTTGATGTTATGTGACAACAAGAGGCACACAACAATGTCTATGACTTTTTTGTACAAAACCAAGAAATTAGCCACCATCTTTAACATACCATAAGAGAAAAACCTGAAAACAAAAATGCTCTGGGATTTTGGTTTCACTCTTAGTTAAACTAAATTTCTAATCTCTAGCTGTTTCAGATACATGTCTATTCCACCTTCTTATAATGCCTTCAATATATTTGGGTAGTTTCCATAAAAAGCACATTAATTGAAATATTACGTATGTTTTATGGATGCAGCATCCCAGCATTTCCTGGAGACTGGAATATCTGTTTTCTCTTATTTTAGCCTCAAAATGTTAAACAAACAAACAAAACAATCCCCTTACTCTGCTTAACTCTTACCACTATCCAATAGACATTCCACAGGCTTTCTTTGCACTACATATTTTCCTTGGACTTCTTCCATTTACTAGCCTGAAATACTGAATTCAAATTCCTTGTCACAGCCTATACAGCCTAATGTGTTTTTTACTTACAATCTTTCAAACAAGCAGGTATTCAAGACAGAGCTTCTCTGTGTTGTAAAGTACTTTCTCCTCTAAGGAACTCCTAATGCAGCTCTCTCTACACAAATTCATATTTCTAGGGTTTCATATCAATGAATTTTCTATCTAATAGACAAAGATAGAAATATTACTTGCTATTAGAAGCAGAAGCGACCATAAAGGTATCACAGTTAACAGTTCTAGAGGGAGAAAACAAGCTTAGTTTCTGATAAAGAGTATAACCATGTAAACCTGATTTTCATGGAAATTGAAATAAAAAAGGAACAGCAACTTTACTAATATCATATCATATCATATCATGTCATATCATATCATATCTATCATATCGCATCATATCATATCATGTCTAGAATAAAATATAATATAATGTCTTCCTGAAGCATTGTCATTATAACTAAGAATATTCATGAAAAATGGGAAGGTGTTTAGAAATTACCAAATAAAATGGTACATTTCATAATCATATAAGGAGAAGGAAGGATATATTATATCGTACTATAACACTAGCATAGAGAAGGACCTTAATTTTGAAGAGGGTAACAAAGGAAGGCATTTCAAAAGAAAATAAAGAAGCTGATTTTCATAGACTAAACTGAAGAATATAATAGAAATACTTGAAAAATTTTTATGGTCTTTGAAAAACCTTTAGAAGTGACTAGTGATGCTCAGTTCCTAGAAATATGAAAGTATATCTGGGCATTTAAGACTGTAAATCTAAAATTCCAGAAATGAAGCACAGGAAATTTAACTTCTTAAACTATGCTTTCTGGACAGCAAATTGCTCTCCATATTTTTTTTAAAAGAAGTTATTTATTTTTTAATAATAAAAAGAGTTGTCATCTGACCATAAGTTTACATAATATGTTTTTGATTAAGCAGTCATTACATTCTCATGATTTAGACTAATGACATGTTTAATCTGGACTTAAACTGGTACTTAAAAAGTGCATTAAAAATTTCAATTTTAAATACCTGTGTAAATTTTACTAAACCAAGGCATTGAGAAATACAGGTCAAGTTATTTGTGAAAGAATAGGATAGACTGATACTCCAAAAGCTCCATGGAGTTAATTTCTTCTCAGATTTCAGCTGAGATCTGTCAACCTCTCTGAACATTCAACAGAGCTCAAAAGCAAAAAGGCATCTGCAATCTTCAGAAAATCCTCAGATGTAAATCCCTCAGAGATTTTCTGGTTTCTAAACTGTATGCACTGAGTAATTTTTAAGATCTAACCTTGGCACTACTAAAATAAAGGTAGGAATTTCATAGTATTGAACTCCTAAATTTTAGACCTCTTCAGTTTTATGTATTATTTTTTACTCTGATAAAACTAAATAATTTATCATCTATTTATAGGTTTTTAAAATACATCATGTATTTTTAAGATTTCCTGAGGCCTAATACCTAAAGAAACAAAAAATGTATTTGAATACTGTTTATGTTTCCCTATTTTTCAGTAGAAGAAAAGAAATTAGTCTAGGAAATCAGGCTTAATTTTATTAAGCCATAATGTATCCCCCTAAAAAGTATTAAACACACTATTGATTTATACATATTTAGACAGAGCAGCAAAACTCATACTAAGGTGTATTATGAAGCAACTAGAAAGTGTAGGGAAAGCTTAGGTATTTATTTTACTAAGTTAATTCCAGACAACTTATATTTAATATGAAGTACATTTCTACAGAAGTGTCATAAAATGTCTAAATGGAAATAAATCTATTTATGCAGTCACATTGCTTTTCATTTTTCTTATAAAAGCTAATATGAAAATGTAGCCTGATACATGAATAGTAATTTGTTTTCTTACTCAAATATCATGGGAATTTCTATGCAAACATCTGTAATTTTCCAAAGCTGTTAGGAAGTCAATCTATTTTTTGAAGTCACTACTGCGGGAGAACAGAAAGTGAGTAGGAAATAGGATCCATTTCCATTAGGTTTTGACACCATACAAAGAAGATTCCCATTCTGGGGGATGTACTCCCCAAGCTGAAAGTTTAATTTAAATTTAGCAAAGAAAAAAAATAACCAGAAGGAAACAAAACACTTTTTACAGGACCATATGTTGATAAGTACAGAGAACCATGATCTAAAAGTCTATCACAGTTCACTGTTCTACTGTTAATTCCCACACTATATTCTGCTATTTAAAAAAAAAAAAAAATCAACTTGCTTATGTTTGAAGTTTTATTTTAAAAGTAACATATCACAGCCTCCCAGTGATTCAGATAAAGACATTCTGCTTTTTAGCTGATGATGTCTAGATTCTTGGTGACAGTTGTCACAGGGCTGCAGATTGTTCAATTTGTATCTCAGATAGAAAACAGGCAGAGTTGATACAAACAAAGGGGCTTATCCTCCCTTTATTTTATAGTGTTCTCTTATCTGAAAATCACAGAGCTTACTCTTTCACCCCAGCGTTAAAAAGAAACCTTCCTAAACATATGTATTTGACACAAAAAAAAGACAAGAAGGCAGATACGTGCACTAACAGAAATCAGAAAATTATGTGATTAATTTTAAAGTTTAAACTACAATATTAGCAATTTTATACCGTCAACTGTTTGTCCCCAGACCAAAGCATCTGTAACTCACACTGATGCCTGAAGAATTTGTAGATCACTCCATTCTACAGCCTTAGCTTGGCTTTTAAATAAACTTGCCATAACTGAAGCAGGCTACTGCTGTTCCTTGGTTCATAGATAGGAAATCCAGAGTACAAACAGAAATTCTTAAAGTGGCTCCATTATTTTTTTGTCCCAGAAGTGAAAGAGCATGGAAGAAGAAAGCAAGTAAACAATGGTTATGAGCTGAGACCTCTTAGTGACTCTAAATTACACCAGGAAGACAACAGACCACCAAGAACGCCAAGTCATCCCTAATAACAAGAGTCATCCCTAATCAGGAGATTAACTCCATAGAAAGGTTTGCAGCAGCCTTGTTTGATTCATAGGTGAAAAAACCAGGTTTTGCAGCCTAACAAAATCTAGGTCATCATTTTCTATCAAAATCTGGATTATTTAGTAGCAACACAGGTTCTGAACCAATTCTTACAGGACAAGGTTTTGGCAGATCTCTGTAACCAGTGTATGACTGGAGCTGGACCAGATCATCACTGTATGTCCCTTCCAGAAGAATTGTTCTGTTCTCTTCTATTCTATTCTGTCCTATCCTACCCTATCCTACCCTATCCTATCCTATCCTATCCTATCCTATCCTATCCTATCCTATCCTATCCTATCCTATCCTATCCTATCCTATCCTATCCTATCCTATCCTATCCTATCCATCCTATCCTATCCTATCCTATCCTATCCTATCCTATCCTATCCTATCCTATCCTATCCTATCCTATCCTATCCTATCTAAATTAAAAAAGTAATTTTCAATATGATTACCTAAAGGATCAACTAATTTTTTTCATATAATTGTAAATTAGTTGAAAAGAGACATTATGAAACTTCTCAAATCATTTTATTAATATGGTGTCCCAAGACTGACATCAAAAGCACTTGACTACGACTTTTCATATAAGATTGTTGACTGTTCTGTTCAAGTAGCAGAGGTTTAGATAGCTTAAAAGATACTCTACTTTTCCCATACACAAGCAATTAGTACTGTTAAATATATTTAAAGTGACTTTTAGAGTAGACCTAACAAGAGATCACAATATATTTTCAAAAGTTTTGGAATTAAAATAAATTCTATCTTGAAATAAAATCCAGGACCTATTAGGGCGGCACAAATGAGTAATTTGCAGTTTGATAACTGTAGCAGGTTGATCACTGGCCAAATGCCTGTGCACTCAGGAGAACCATTTACTCCATTCATCTGGAGTAGGGCCTATATCAGAACCCTACTACATGGTTTAGCACAGGAAAATTATGGCTTTCTACACTAGTTCTGAAATATCAAACGTTAAAAAAAAAATCTGACTGTGTAGCCATATACTGTACTCCAAAGAGAAACTTTCTCTTAAAAATCTGAAAGAAAGCTTTTTTTCTTTACAGACAAATGTTCCAAAGAAGGGTTGGAAATATTTCCATTAGTATGTTATGAGAAAGAAACTACAGATAAAGCTTGCATCATCTAATAGCATTTCACAAAGCATAAAAGTATAAATAACATATACATATTTTAATATTTTCAGGAATACAGTCATGACACATTCATTAAGCAGTATTAACCATGTCGCTATAGGTTCTTAAATTAAGATGTGCATACCTTCCCTTGTATTTCCTACAAATTATTTCTATACATACTACAAATTTGCAGATTTGCCTTTATGCCATGTCCAGAAGTGCATTATTTTTGTAGCTGCTATTTTATTTAATTTTTCTTCTTGACATGTGATACAGTATAGAGGATCATGATGTTAGGAGTTGTCCATAGTGGTGAAGATTAAACACAAACATCAATTACTTAGTCACCAGTGTTCTGAATCTCTAGGTGTTTCCTATTACAGTGACTGTCTCCTAATTTATTTAAATCACTGATGCAATTACCATAGAGGAAACGGAGAATGTAATATCGTATCTAAATCACTGTAAAGCTGGAACACATTATAACATGATCTCAAATATCTTCATATAACTGACACAAATGCTTATTGAACTGATTGCCATTTTCTTGCATGAGAGAAAATACAAAAAGTAGCATTATAATAAGCTTTCAACATTTTATGCAAATATGAGCACTTCAATACAGAAACAATTATAAGGTAGAATAAATTGAATAGATGACTTCTGCTTTTGATAATTCAGTATTTCTGATAAACTAAGTGCAACTCATGTGACAAGAATAATAATTTTTTATACTTGAAAGCTGGTGTCCTGAGAAAACCTAGGTGTGATCAGCAAGGGAAAATCTTCATACTCCTAAGTTCTTGTGGTTACCATAGGAGAATAAATTAAAACCAATTTTGTTGGAGGAGGGAAGAAGGTTCCTCAGCTATTTAGAAAGCATGTAATTACAGTAATTCTGAGAAAATCCACTTTGTCTCAGGTTTTTACAGGATATACAAGATAAATAAAAAGGGTGTTTCTCGAGCTCTAATAATCCATCATTTCTCCTGTCCGTGGGCTGTAAATTTTTTATTCTTCTTTTTCAGATTTTATTCCACCAAATTACTTTGTCTAAGGCAATGTAGATGCAACAGAAACAGAAAATCCAAGAAATACTATCTGCACCTTTTTCTGTATACTTATCATGCCATCACCTTTCTGTAAAAATGCTTACAAGGTACTGAAAAGTCAGGGTGTGACTCTGGAGGTGCATTTATCATTGTACAAAGGGATAAAGAACCATTCTTTTGGAAAACAAACTCTAAAATTAGCCTCTGGAAATGAAACAACTGATTACAGCAATTTCATGATTCAACAGAAAATATAAACATAAAAAAACCAAGATGAAATCTCACATGCTTCCTATAAATTTACTAGACCTTAGAAGGATGGTGCAGCTGCAATATTTAAGGTAGTTTTGGAAGCTTCAGGAAGATAAGGGGAAAAGAATTCAGACAGTCTGTACTGTATCTTAGTGATTCAGAAACCTGTTTTGTTTCAGTTGTGGATCATCCCACACATAAAAACAAATCTAATATCAGTGTTAAGTTTATGAATTCTGCACCCAGTATTACCATACTGTCCAAGTAGCACAATTTATTGAGTCTATCTCATATCACAATCTTTTATATTAAGAAAAAAATCCTCAAAATCTACAACAACATTAGGCCAGAACACTGCCTAAAATATACATTTAATTATTAATCAAGATTTTCCCTCATCACAGCCAGATTGGTCTTGTTAATGAGCTTGCATTCTTTGATATTTGGCCTAGAAGGAATTTGAAGTTGAAAAACATAACAGTTAAGAGAAACAGGGATTGCTGCTCTAATTCCTTAGCTACTATAGAATGCTTTACCATCTTCTCAGAGGACAAGGTAGAAATGGAGTGTGAATTAAAAAAAAAATTAAGAATTTAGAATGTAGCTGTCAATATAACCCAGATAGGGACATCATTGGCTGTGTAAAGACAGGAACTTGGCCTTGCTGGAAAAAGATTGACTCACTTACAAGTATTATTGTTGTAATACTTTGGAAAAACTAGATTTTCATAATTCAGATGTCCTTTTTGCCTCTCAAGTTCAGCTTAACACATTGTTAACAGGCATTTCCTTGTAAGGAAACGTCTTGTAAACTCCTTGTAAGTAACTTCTTCTAAGACACAGTGATTCGACTCTTGCTGAATGTTAAGTATGTGACATGCCTGGTCTGCATTTTCAATGAGAGCAAATAGAGTGCATAAACCTAGACATTACTGAAACTTTTGATAAGAAGACTGCCAAACTAAGAGCTACAGTCAACATCTTGCCCTTTACTATCTTTTCTGTAAAGGTTACTAACATCTCTTGGGACTCTTCTCAATGCAAGTGAACTGTTCAACATTTTCTGCAAACCTGGTCATTTCTCTTCTAGTTACTTCACCATCTGAAGCAATGACAGAAGACATAACAAAAATGGTTAATAGGCTGTAATTTAACTTATGCCAATTAAAGAGCTACTGCAGACCAATAAAATTCTACAGAGCACATATATAAGACGCAGTCTGATTAGTAAGCCAGGTGTATTAAGACGGCTTCAAATCCAGTAATTTTTAAATATCTGTACCCTGCAATGGAAGTACATGGCTATTTCCATAGTAAATCCACATGGTCATTGATGAAGTTTGAAAAACTACTAAGGATTTTCTTTCTTTTTTTTTAAGTCTTTTTTTTTAATTAAAAAAACAGTTTGGATCTTTGTACAGTAGTTAAATACAGGTATTTCTCATAAACCCTGAGGAAAAGTATACATCCCACTGACATTTCTGGTACACAATTTTTGTGTTAAATTCTGATAATTTAGGTGATAAAAATGATGTTAATTACACAAAATACGAAACGTAGCTTTTCAAACAGACATTTGAATAAGCAACTCTTTACCTCCAGGTTTAATGTGTGTTATACTTTCCCAATCTTTGTAAGAGTCAGAGATCCAAATTATGGTAAAAATTTTGCCCAGGTACTGACGTTTCTGTTTATGATAGACAAATGGAACTGAATTTAAGTATCTGTCTTGTCATGCTACCTATGAATAAAACTTTACGAAAACCCCTTATTCCTCTCTCTTTCCCTCTTCCAATTACAATGCAAATTTTCCTTGAAACTTATGTTGTTTTTCTTATTACACTTGATAATAAATAATTTATCCAAATACTTTTCTCTTCAGATATAACCTTTTCAAAAAGCAAAAGATATTTTTAAGTTAATGTCACCATTTTTCTTTTTCATCCATATATTAACAAATAATGCTAGTCACTCCATTTGTTGCCTGAATGCAAGTCACCAAAGCATAAAAAGCATTATTTTGGAGAGCAAGATTATGGCATATTCCCAGTATTAAAACACAGAAATAAAGGATTAGTAAGTTTATATAGTTTGATAAAGGCTATGGAGAAATAGATCCAATAAATCTTGGGCAAATTCTGTAACTACAATGAATCCTATCAGCATTCCTTACTAAGCACAAAATAGAGAAGAAAAAGAAGCCTAAAGTTGTCCAAATTCAAAAATTATTGTGTGGCATTATATGCTCTTGGGTTTATCTTCCACTGTCTCCAGTAACTATGGGAAATTAAGCTGTTTAGCAAGAGGTCTCCAAAAATGAGATTTTTTTTGTTCAGCATGAAAGTCTACAAATGTCTAAAGAAGCTCTTTTCTTCTAACAAGTAGCACCACAGTTCTATCTTTATGAGATCTAATGCCAATTGCAACGGTTTAATCAGAGAACTGAAGGAAGCAGCTATAGAACTAAATAATGCAGAAATAACACTACAAATTATATTCTCACATTTTGATTTTTGAATAGCTTCCACTTGGAATTTTTATTTCTGTGTGCATCACTAGGTGGACTGCCTGCATACACATTCTGTATACAGAATCTGAGGAGCAAAACTATTTAACTGATAATAGATTTGATGCGGGACACAGAGTAACAT
>VWYN01015178.1:4859-68530 GCA_013400075.1 Hippolais icterina | reverse complement strand
AGAAACCAGGATAAAAGTATATGTGAAGGAGTACAGAAGTGAAAATTGCATATATATATATATATATATATATATATAATTATAATCCAAATTGCTCTTACAAACTAACCACAGTTTATATCTTCTGTCTCATTAACATCTCAAAAATATCTTCTGAACTAAAGTAATGATCAACTGAAAACACTACCTTGCATACACATAGAAATGCACAAAAGTCTACTTCATTTTACTTGAGAAACAACTCAGTTAGATTTGAATATCTGAATGGGACTGCTTTAGAGCTGAAGTTTATGAAACTGGGACTACTTTATAGTCCAAACCATCAAAGAAGAGTTGCAGAATGTTATCTTTCCTTAAAGAGGGACAGGAGCAGCTCATTCAGAGGCCAGTTTCTTGACTATTGTTAGACAACCTCCCTTGTAAAATGTCATGTTTAGCAATCAGAAATTTCTCTTCCAAACAGAATGGTGTTTTGAACTGTCTAGAAGAGAATAATAACAAAATATCACACTGCTAAGTTACAATGGAAAGTTGTTGTGAGGATACAATACAGGAGATAGAGGACTAGATTCTATCCTGAGTGATGAAACAGCACTCAGCATATAATTATCTTGTATTTAAAAGAATTGTCATTTCTTAATACAAGTTCTGTAATGCACAGGCTCAGAACTTTAATTATTTTTATTTTAAAAAACCCCACCAATTTCATTTTTTCTAGTTATTTGTCCCTAAAATTAATAGAAAGCAAATTCTGAAAATCCTTAATTTTATGAATAATTCCTTTGAGTCTAGCTAGGTATGTAAAGGATAAACCATGAGACAGAATTTCAGAAGTAGGCCCTGATCACCCTTCTAAATGTCTAACTGACCAGTTTCTAAAAATAAAAATGCTACAGTGTTCCTTAAATCACTAGTTATTTCTGACACCACCATCTACCATTTCTTCACCATCTATATGTTAAGGCCACCACATCAGACACATGCCAATGAATCTTAACTCCACAACCACACAACATGGATTACAAAACATAGGGGTTTTATTACCCAAGATGGGCCCATGTATACTTACTAGATAGATTAGAAAAGAGGCATGTAAAGAATAACTTTTAAGCTCCAGCCCTTTTCCCCTCAAGATCATTTAGTGACTTGGGGGAAGAATGAAATTTTCATGTCCATTACCAGACATGGCAATGAGAAGAAACTGTGATTCAAGGAGACATGCAGCACTTTACTCAAAACTCAGTTTCACTTACAGTGATATAATGACAAAGGCAACATTAAATGTATGGCAAAAGATGCACATTGACAACAGTAAGGATGTGAACTGTGAGGGGCAAACATTTATAGTGAGTTTTCAGTGTGAAGAGAAATAACTTCAAGATTTATTTCATGTAAGGCTCTACAAGGAAGACCATACATCAGAAGTTGTTTGCTTTCCCCTCCACACAGCTGAGAGGAGTACGGCTTGGTTTCTAGCTGTACAGAGAAGGTGAATTGTGCTGTTCTTGCTGACCTTTCTTTCTCAGTCATGACAGCCAAATAAAAACTGAAAGAACAAGTTCAGGCAAGAATTACGTTTTTCCTTGAAACAAGATCCACAAACCAGTTTGAAACACCCATACTCTAGCTGCTTGGTAATCCCTGTTTCAGTCCAGTCATGCTACAGTCAGCTCTCGCTGCAGGATGAGGTGGGCTTCACTCTTTGCCCAGCTGGTCACAGAGGAAAGATGACATGCTGCTTGCTGTCAAGGACCATGGTTTGCAGCAGCTCATGGTGATGACACCAATAGCAACATGGCCACTCCCACTGAGGAGCTAAATTTCAGCCTGAGAGGGGTAAAGAGAAAACTCCTCGGGTCTGGCTTCTTCTCTGAGCCCAAGGCTGGAAAAAATCACCTTATTCCTAAGGAGAGATGTAAAGCTGCAGCAGTTCTCCAACACATTGGCATGTCTCTGTTTCCTGAAACCTATCCACATAATCATATTAATAAAGTGGTCAACCTCCCTACAGAGCAGGATTTAGGGGCCACTAAGCTCAGCATAAATCATGTGCTCACTCTTTAACCACTAGTGGTATACTCAGGAATTCCACAGTGCCAACAACTGTCCTAAATTAACAGTTCTCCTTCACTTTGTCTATATTCCTTCCTTACCCAAGTACAAATCAAGTACTTGACCTGGATGAATGGAGGTGTCTTGTAAATTATAGAATAGCTGAAGGTAATTATGTTTTCTATTGCTTCTTACACAAGGTGATGGAAAGAGACAAGAAGAGCAGGAAAAATATCCTGTATCATTGTTACAGTAATTGATTCTCACATGTATAATTCTTTAGAGAAAACAAAACCATATTTATGGTTTAAATGATCCATTCTATTTACAAGATAGGGATTGAAACAAACTGTCTGGGTGGCATTTGGCTTTTAGAAAAAGTAAGGCTGTAAGTCTGTAAAATACGGAAAATAAAATGTAATTATTAATAACTATTTGCGTTTTGCTTAGTGTCCCACAACCAGAAATCTCACTACAGTTTTAAGGTAGGTGTCTTTTTTTCAAAGTCTCCTTTCAGTCTCTTTGAATCATAACTTATTATTTTAACCATTTATCTAGATTATGCTAAGAATCTATTAGTAATGCTTAGTGGCTGAAACAAACTGCTGGTAAAATGGAGGTCGAATGAGCTCTTCTGAACCTTCATTCTGCATGTGTGATGTCTCTTTATTGAAGCCATTTGTCATTTTTTACCTTTCAGACAGTATTAGAGGATAATTACATGGCAGTTAAATTGCCAGAAATAATTGCATTTTTCCTTCCAAGAAAAGTTCTTTTCTATTTTGAATCTACTATACTCTGTTAAACACAAGCTTCTATGTGACAAATTGGATACTGTGAAACAGTAGCATATGAAACAAAAGTGATTAACACCATGAACAAAGGTTGAATTCATTTTCAGACAGATATAGAAACATTTCATATATTAGATGTTAAATATTGTGGGGTTCTCATATTGACTACTTTGAATGCCTATGGAGTTTTACTTTTTATTCCAAATTTCAGCAATTAAAATATTCTTGGAATAGTCTTCTTAATATTAATTGAGCATTTCTCATGACACAACAAGAAAAATGATTATTGCTACTGAGTTGCTATTCATTCTTCCGTTCCAGCAGTCTCTAACATAAAGATCTCTGTGCAGTAGACAAAATGCAGAATAGTTTTTAAACCATGGAGTTCTGTGAGTGTACCAGAAAGAAGAGAAGAAAAAATTAAAAAATATGGTAATGCATTTTGATCTTACTTTCACTAGCTAAATTCTAAGTCAGTAACTATTATTGAAATGACTGCTAATTCTGATTTTTAAATACTTCCTCTTACACAATACTCCAATGTTGGCATAATACAACACAATGTTCTTTAGCTTGAAGGCAAATGATCTTTTTTGCAATTCTAATAACATTGGTAAGGAGTTCTGATTCCTGATCCTGAAGATAAAATTAGTTTCCATTTCTTTTGAAAAAAATCTGTGCATTTTACAAGACCAATTTCTAGGAGAATTCTAATGTAAAGACAACATATTTTCAAGACCTTTTGGTGTGATATCTAAGGAATGGCATCTCAATGATTTTATATGTAAAATATTATTAGGACACTTGGAAACTGAAAAACAATGACCATTTAGAGAAAGTAATTACGAGGAAGTAAGGTTTGAGTGTATCATGGTTGCTCACTGTAGCAAGAGTTCGACATTTCAGCTTCCACATCATACATGGGTGGAACGGGAAGAACTAGAAAATCTTTTCCATTATTATGGAACAGAAAAATGAGTGAAATTGTTTCCACTCAAACAGAAAAGATCTAAGTGCAATCTTATTAATATAATAGTAGATTGTAGGTAAATGTAGGAAACTGTAGTGAATATCAGTACTAGTCTTGATTCTCTCCTTCAGATTTTATAACCCTAGGCATGAATAATTCCATCTTTAGTTACTATATTATCTAATACATTCACTAAAATATTTTAAGAATTATATTGAAAAAAACCCATCAATACACTATAAAAATAATTGTAGGAAAATCCAAGGAGATCTCCTTTCTACTTTTAACAGTGAACCTCTTAAGAAAAATCCATCAGTGGTCATATAGAAGATGTAAGTGCTATCATTTCTCTAGAAAACCTTATGAAGTTGTTTGGTGTTTTTGGTTTTTTTTTTTTTTTCCCCATTCTTACATATCAATACCAAATAACAAAATAGGAGGTAGGATAGAGGGTAAGGTTGTGAAAATGCCTAGCAATTTAGAAGAGTTATCAACAAATTGAATCAATAAACTAGACTTTGAAGTAAACCCTTAGAGAACAATGAAAATCAATAATAGAATACTGTGCAAATGTGAGGAAAATAACAATAAAAGGAGCACCATGACAGTACCAAGGGCAGTAGGGGGTTGGTTCTGGGAGACCTAGATTTGTGTCAATTATCATCAAAACCCTAGTATCTGAAGTTCTAAGGGAAAATGTAAATTTCTTCCATTGCAAACTACACTCACTGGACTGAATTTTATTGGCTTTATTGAAAATCTTATTATGAAAACTTTACTAAGGCTATTAGCAGGACTTTTGGCTTCTTAAAATACCATTTTGGAGAATTCCACATGCTTCTACAAGGAAAAACTTCATAGAATGACAAAGCACTCTGTCAGAAAAATTGACACTGTCCATTGCTATGCACAAAAAGGAGTTCTGAAATATGAAGTAACAAAGGGATAGACTTGACTTTCCAGCTAAAAATTGGCACCTATTAAAGAAATATTCCATATAGTCAGGATCAACTGGGAAAACAGAAGGCTGACAAAGCCCCATAATTTTTTCTTTGTTTTCTGGTAATACAATGAAATGCTTCACTAAACACTGATATTAATATTTGTACATTTGCTAAAGATTTTTTTTAGAATGTTTAGTGGAATGAAGAATATCAGACTAAAGAAATACTGACCTTTATCAAGCTATTTATGAGTAAGTCCTAAATAAATAGACATTTATAAACTCATTTTTAAAGTTAATGATAATTCAAAGTTGAAAACCTCATTATGCTGTGATATATCTATATATATGCAGTTATTGTATATACAGATTGTACATACAGAATCATACTTTGCTAGTTTTAAATTTTTTCTTGATTTGTATACCATTTTCTAGCATTTTTTCAGTTATAAATGAACCACTAAGGAGGAGTTAAAGGTAACCCCTAGGAAGAATTCAGTAGATGTTTTTCTACTTCATTTCTACATTTTTGTTCTTGTGATGAGGAAAAAAAAGTCCAGTTTTATGGGATCTTGCTTACTTTCTTAGGAGCAGTTTGCTAACCTTGCAGCAAAAGTTCATTCTTCCCTATGCAGTTGAAAGTAGTAGCTATTACTTTGTTTTTTATAGTTAATAGAATGTCCTAAGGTCAATTCATGTTTTGTGATTTGTGGATATTTTTTTGTACTCCAGCTCATGACAGACCTTTTTGTGCTATGAACTTCCATTTCCCAGCTTACTCCACACTATCAGAAAATTTTGTTTTTGTAAAGATCATTGTTTTGCTTACTCCTCTGTTTTTGCTGTGAAGTCTGTCTGTGTCTTAAAATGAACTATTCCATTTTGCTACTTGTGAATTCTCATCACTACAAGAACATTGAGGCAGTGGAGCATGTCCAGAAAAGGGCAACAAAACTGGTGAAGGGTCTGCTGAGTAAGTCTTATGAGGAGTCTTATGAGAGAGCTGTGATTGTTTAGCCAGAAAAAAAGGAGGTTCAGGGGAGACCTTATCACTCTCTATGACTACCTGGTAGAGAGTTGTAGGGAGCTGGAGATCAGTCTCTTCTCTCAAGTAAAAAGCAATGGGGCAACAGAAATTACTCCACCTTATGCCAGGGGAGGTTTAGACTGGATATTAGGAAAAATTTCTCTTTGAAAGGGTTGTTCAAGCATTAGCACAGGTTGCCCAGGGAAATGGTTGAGTCACCACTCCTAGAGGTATTTAAAAGACATGTAGATGTGGCACTTGAGGATATGCTTTAGATGTGGACTTAGTAGTGTAAAGTTCATGGTTGGACTTGATGGTCTTAGAGGTCTTTTCCAACCTCAATGAATCTATGATTCTAAAACTAGAGGGAATTAAGGTGTACATATGTGTATTTATATATATATATTTCCATTGACTAATATTTTTTCCAAAACACAATTATGAGAGTTATGGATTTTGTAGTGGCAAAATGCCAAAATTAATTCAGTAATGTTATTTTATTTTTCTCTTGCTCTTATAAAAAAAGTTGAAAAAAGCCCCATACCATGTCTCTTTTATTTTACCTTTAGAAACAGTTTAGACAGAAGATATTTCTCAAGCAAAATGCTATAACTTCCGTCTGTGTCCAAATCTTGTTTCTTTTATCTCAAAAAAACTATAAACATAACATTTCAACTCAATAGGTTTTGGGAAGATAAGCACTTTCAATTGCTAGCAATACCCTCTTTTGACATAGATCAATTCTCCCTTCCACTTCTAAAGGTGAAGGAACTGCATTACTGCATCAATTCTCCCTAAAGCCAGATTTTTATAGCTTCCCATGGCAGACCACTTCCATTTTCACTGAGCAAAATAAGAGTAAATGAAAACTTCCCCTTGCCCAAAATGCCCCATCCTGAACTCTTCCTGTTGGAGCAGTCCAAGCTCTGACTCAGTTCCAAGCAGATTGGGGAAGGTGAAGTAGCAGACAATGAACAAAAATATCTAAGCAGAAAGATTTGGGAGTTATTTTGCAAAATTAAAACTAAATGACTGACCCAAATGTCCTGGTATTTTTTGGCTGCTTTGACCATAGTAAGTGATCATTACTTATCAGGTTAAGCTTGCCTCCCTCTCTAAAATGTGCATGTACCTTGCTAAATTAAAATATAAAGGCAGCAATTGATAATGTAGTCAAGGAAAAACAACTAGGCATGAAAATGGAAGTAAAGATCCAGCTTCAGGAGCCCCAGAGGAACCTGAGTGTATATAAGTCTATTGGACCCAGTAAGTTGCATGTCAGACTCCTGAGGGAACTTCCTGGTGTAATTGTGAAGCCACTCTACATGATATTTGAAAAGTCATTGCAGTCAGGTGAAAAAGTCATGAAGAGACATTCCAGTCCCCTGGTATCAACACAGGCTGGGGGTTAAACAGCTGGAGAGCAGCCCTGCTGAGAAGGACTTAGGGGTGCTGGTGGATGAGAGGCTGGATATGACTCAGCAATGAGCACCCACAGCCCAGAAAGCCAAATGTGTCCTGGGCTGCACCCAAAGCAGCAAGGGCAGCAGGGCCAGGGAAGGGAATTCTGTCCCTCTGCTCTCTTCTGGTGAGACCCCATTTGGAGTGCTGCATCCAGCTCTGGGAGCCCAGAGGAAGGACATGGACCTGTTTGAGTGAGTCCAGAGGAGGGACATCAAGATGGTTAGAGGGATGGAGCACNTCAAAGCCAGATTGAATGGAGTTTTGAGCAACCTTGTGTAGTCAAAGTTGTCCCTACTCATGGTTCAGGGCTTGGAACGATGATCAGCAAGATCCCTCCCAACCCAAACCATCCTCTGATTTTATGAGAATAAAAAGGTCAGAACTTGAAAAGATTCTACCAAGATAAATAATTAATTCAAAGTTCTCCAGAGCTTTATTCTGGTTGCACCTAACATTCAATTCCAATTGAATTATGCTATCACAGAAATGCTGCTATGTCTTACAGAAACAGAATTATTTACCAATGAAACAATCAATGTAAATTGTACTGGAGCTGGACATTTCATTATGCTGCTCATTTCTCTTAACACCTGCTATGAATGACTTTATATATATATATGTGTGTGTGTGTGTGTGTGTGTATTCATAGTGGCTATCTGGCAGCTTTTTTCCCAATCATATAGAGAAAATTAATCAGAAAAGTTTTATTGAAAGAAAAAAAAAAGCAGAGCAAACAACAAAATATATTTCTGGTATGTATGTAACAGCTTGCCCCAACAAATCTTTCACAAGGTCATCTGAGTTTTTTGTCCTCTCCTTCAAAATGTAGATGAAAAATCTTGGCCATAACTGAATTGCAGTCAAACTATAAGTTTCATTTCATATTTTATCTTTGGATTGGATATTCCTGTTTTATTCAGAGTAACTTAAACCAGACATTTTTATCAGAATCTTGCAGGTTATTTAAAACTTAATCCTATAAATCACACAAATATATCATCTCTGTGCATTTGTTCATTTACAGTGATAAGATGTCTTGAAATACTTTATAGATGATTAGGGTATTTATCTGTCAACCTTGGTCCTATTAGGGTCTGTTTTTTAGTTCAAAGAATGAGGAAGAATGATAGAGAGTATTCTAAATGACACTGGGGATTTCTTGTTTGTTTATTTGTTTTTTTATCACAAGGATCAATCCATTCATTAGCTTGTTAGCTAATTAACATTTTTTGTCTATTTTCTTAAAAAAATAGAGGCTTCAGCTAACACCTAAGTGTGAAATTCTAGGGAAAAAAATCTTATCCTTGAAGTGAAAATATCTGCTTTTTCTCTTATGCTCCCACAACTACCTGGGCATAACCACTTTAAGTAACTAAAGATTAAAGTCTATTAAATTTATAGGACCTGTTACTAGCTCTTATCCCATGGTTTTCATGTAGCATCATTAAATCAGTCACTGCATATCTAAGTTACTTAAAAAAATGTACTGTTCTCTTTTTACCAGCATGGCTTGTCTTGCTGTGGAGAATACAGAAAGGTTGGGATTTCCTTTTTTTTTTTTTTTTATAAAATAGTCAAATTTTCATTAAATTAAATAAAGAAAATGCACTACTCATTAAAAAAAAATAAAAGAATAGAGGAGCAAAATACAAGAGTGGATAAAAGTGAAGTAATATATTGGTAGACACCAAATCCCTTTAGCATTAGCAAATTGTGTAGACATTTTTGCTCTCTGTCTCTGCTGTATTAGCAATGTAGAACAATACATGTCATTTTCAGGTGACAGAAAAGTTATGCTGCCTTTGCAAATTAGTCAATCAATTAAAATTTTCAAATCTCATTGCTCTTCATCAGGCTGGTTAATGAAAATCAGAATTTTTTCTTGCTAATTTCAATCAACTTTTATTTCCAATCAAGAGAGACAATTTTTTATGTAATTTAAAGCAATATTTTAATAGAAAGTTATGTTGTCTATTTTGATATTAATTTTGATATTTTGATATTAATTAAGACATTTTATGAAAAAGTCACTTTCACGTAAGATAATTTTTATAAAAATAGCGAAGCATTTAAGTTCAAATTTCTCTTGAGAAACACAGATGATTAGCAATTTTTCCAAACAAAAATTAAAAGCAATTTTACATTAATGAAATACCCTATGTCATATTGTTGAGTTTTTTTTCCTTGCCTCCAGTCCTGTTTTTTAGTTGCTCTGAATCTATTCCTAAAATATATTTCTTTGTTTGTAAGACAAGCTACAAATTGAGGTGTGTTCAGACTTTCAGAAACAAAGCAGTAACTGCATCTCAGTAGGTTCCTGCTTTATGAGAGTGCCTTCTTTCACATTCATGTGGAATATTCCATGGCAAGCAGGAACAGAAATATGTTTACAGAGTCTGTAGTGGAATTTTTAGGATGCTATAAGAGCTCTTGATTTTAAGGGTCTTTTTAGATATGTGAGGGTGTGGGTATAAATAAATGCATCCTTTTAAAAAAAATGGTGCAATAGAGCTCATAAAGTCATCACAGCTTATAATATCTGGGCAAGGAAGCATAAGATAAAAACATTTTTATGGAAATATAAACAGTTGTTGGAAAATATTCATTGGACATGTAAATGCAATGTTATTTGTGTCCTGGAAAGAATGAAATGCAGCGTGGCCTTACCTTGCAGAGAAGGTTAAACTATCGAAATTTAATGAGAGAATAGACAGAAAACAAAACAGCATCTTCCTTTAGTAAAGTTGACATTTTGTAAAAAGAGAAATAATTGTAGTGGTAGTTGAGGTTTCACACTGTAAGAAACTGGAATGATTCTTAGTGTAATTTTATTTTAAAAGACATGATTTTCACCAGACAAATAATTTAAACTAGAAGGTTAAGTATTGTTTTCCAAGTAATTTAGCAATATTCAGGTTATAAAAAAACCTATTTAAGGTAATAGTAGATGAAGACAGTAGGCAGAGGATCACTTCCCTTTATCTAGCTGTGTATCTGACATCTTTTACCCAAAACTTATATTCTTTAAAAAGAAGAACCATCTCAGTACAATATCTTTTGCTGTCGCTCTTTAGTATTTGTGTTTCTCACACTATTAGGTGACCTACAGAAAACCAGTCCAGAAATAAATGATAACGACAACGTTATTACGTGCTTTTGATGCCTTAAGTTTTTAACTTTTATATTTTCCAGATTCTGTACTGCATTAGTGTAATATTCTGAAATCTATATAGAATGCTAATTAGCTTTCTTCACATTTTGGTCAGACTAAACAATCCTTCTGGGCCAGGGAATCAAGGTCACACCACTTGCCTCAGGCCTCAGAAAGTATAAACAAAAGTGAATTGAGAAGAGAAGCACACTGGGGGAACGTGACTTCATTACCTAAAGCTGTAATTGAACTATTGACATCTGATATGCAAATAGACCAAACTTATATCTGTCTGAGAAAACTCATGACTGTCATCCATCTTGGGTGTAGCCCCTGTGAGGCTCTGCGCAACCCAAGGTGTATCCTTTGAAGGCCTTTTAATAAATACCTACTTTATTCTTTTAACTTTATCTAACCTCTGTTCTAGGAAGCCACTTCAAGGCATCACTTTCGATAACTAACCAATAAAGTAATGAAATATCAGTTATTATTCACAATAAAACACGAACTAGTAGCAACTCAAGAGCTATTCACCTAAAAATTCACTAGAAGAATGGGAACAGATTTTAAAAATAATGAACGGTATCTTTCTTAAAAGTATTTAGCACAATTCATTCAAACCACTACTTATTACAACTCTTGTTCCATATAAAATAGAACTGCTTTCCTAGGAAGAAAATCTGTAATAGTTATTTATTTGGGGGGAGGTGGTCCCTGGTTTTTTGGCTTTCGGAGAGAGAGGGATGGAATCCGAGTCAGTATATAAGGTGCAACACTGAAGTTTTCATAGGTAACAGAAGGAAAATGGGAGCTAAAGTTTTGCAGTGAATACTCGCAGTTGCCTTCCACCTTTGAGAACCTATACTCAAGCAAGGTCAAACAGAAAATTAATTCTGTGATCTCTTCATAGTCCCACTCTACAGTTAGAAAAAGTCATGACCAAAATAGCAAGAGGCTTGCAGTTAAAAGCTGAGCTGCAAACACAAAGTTATCACTCACATGCTTCAGCCTCTGGCATCCTATGAGTCCTCACCACAGTGCTTAACATGATGTTATTGACCTGTGTAAGGTGAAGCACACCCATCTTTAAAAATTTGTCTTGGCCTGTACAGTTACTGACTTACCAGGAAGACTCTTTCTCATCCCTTGGTTTCCGAAGGGTTAATAGAAAATACAATTAATTACTTGACACACCCTACAATCATAAAGAAAATATATAACCTTGATTATACACCTAAATTAAAGGAAGCTATATCACTTAAGAAATTACAAGACACAGTTTTACCTCACTCATACAAGTTTTGCTCTGGGTTTGGAGAAAAAATTAATAGAAAATAGGGCAATGTGAGTTAACAAAATTAGACAAAACATTGTGTCTAAGAGATATTTAGGTTGGATTTTGTGACCTCTCTTTGGACCTGACAGAAGACAGTCAGAGGCCAGAGCATGCTGGCTTTATCTCATTCCCTATCATCACCTTCAGAGATATTGTATGGTCTGACAAAGGAGATTAGATATTAAATTATTGAATCATATTATTGCTCTGCATACATTTTTCTTTTCTTACATTTTCATGCTTCCATAGCTACAACAATACTTCTTTTAGTGCACAATTCAAATGCATTTTGTATTCCTCCATTTTCTGCAGCATTTATCATCTAGAGTAATTTACAATAATTTCAGTGTGGATTTCAGATTTTAAGGCCTTCATTTACTGGCCACATTTAAAAAAATGGTATTGAATATGCAAAATAAAAAGCTGTTTGCAAAATTAAGCAACAAAATGTTTCATTGTGATTTGTCACTACCATCTCCTGCCCATTTAAATGCTTCAGTGAAGTTTAGTTCCATTGTAATTGAGCAACATTCCAACATCTTTAAACAGAAAAAAGATATATTATCATCTCTCCTTTTGTTTAACACTGAGGAGAAATAGCTTGGTTGAATGGAGGTGGAATGTAGGTGTGCTGTGTGGGTAGACGTGTTCCATGTGTGAGAAATAACTACAGAGAAAAAAATATTTTCGTTCTCATTTTTTAATGGTGTAATTTGTAATCACTTTCTGGTGTTAAACCTTCTGAAATCAGTGTTTCCAAAGCCTGTATGTCCCCCAGTATTAATCAACAGACAAGCACTTGGAAATAGGGTTTTTTTGAAACAATGCTTTTCAAAATCTTATCCCATAAATTATTTAACTTTTTATATCATTGAGTGGCAAGCCATAAACAATAATGTTACTTACCAACTTTTAGAAACAATGTGTTGAAATATTTAGTATATTCTGCTGTAAATAATGCATTCATAAAACAAATATTGTTGCCTTACTGGAAGGTCTAGCATTTGTTACTCCAACCTCTACTTACTAAAACTTCTCAGTCATGGTAGGAAAAGATCATTAGTCATTATTGTTCTAATATTTTTCTTGCCATTTAATTTTTAAAATTGTTAGCAGTCTCTATAACAAAATTAAATTGTCCAGTAGAAAATCTACAATTGAGAGCACCAGCACAGCCTTTACAATGATCATTCTAACCCCATGTCCTCTCTCCAAGCACAGCTAAGGGTTCATGCCTAGGGAAAAAGTAAAAAAGAAGTAATGCTTCACTCACTGCTTATTCTTAGCTTTTGGCAAGAGTTATATTGAACACAGTTGTAGTTTTAGAACCCTCGAGATACTCTTTAAGAGTGAGTTAAGTGAACTTAAGAACTAGTCTCCATACCTTCCCCTGCTGACTACATGCTACTGAGTAGTGAACAGCATGTAATCTTGACAGTTTGCTCTCCTATGAGATTAAATGCCAATGTATTTCAAAAGGCTTTCTGACTCCTTCAACGATGTTGAATTTTAGTCTACAGGTTTTCTTCAATACTTACAGCCTTTCCAGTTAAAATGTCAATCAGACTTAATAAAATACTCAGAAGTAAAGCAGAAGTTGTTTTATCTGTAGGTCTTTTAAACAAATCTAAACCACAGTCAGTGTATAAAAAAATTACAAAAAGGATAAAAACACAGAAGTGTTTCATTTGAAATTTGAGCCTATTATCTTCAGAGTTGACTCAGCACCTTCTTCAATTTTACTTGGTTCTAAAAGATGGCTTTGATGAAATTCAAATTATCATCTGACCAGAAAATAACCAATTGCAATCTAAATCTTGAAGAAATTCCTTTTCTCATGCCTTATCTTTCAAGCCCTAAGATATGGAATACAATGTATTAATTTTTAAATATGAATAAGGGAGATTCTTTGCTTTACTCTGTCACACAGAAGTTAAGAAGGAACACAAAACAAAATTTTTCTTCTCATAAATGTGAAGTAACAAATTAATATCCTGCAATATCTCATAAAATTCAATGGACGTTCTGCATGACAGCAAACAGCATTTTGCCTGAATGATTTGTAAAATATAGGAGAGGTCTGATTCCCTTTGAGCTTGTACTATACTGCACAAGAGCATTTAATACACTGTTTCCCTGTGAAAATGGGAAACAGCAAATATCCTAAATATTCTACCATTTCCTCTCCCCCAGGGAAAAATAAAGGATGCCCTGTTGCCCTACTTTTGACCAAGGACAGGGTTAATTTTTTGGAGTAGCAGTGAGAGGGCAGAACTTGGAGCTGTGTGGACTTGGCCAAGACATTGTGTTGTCACCATTATACATCATGACCATCAAAGAATGTGCCTGGTTTCCCTTGTCATGGGAAAACATGATGGATGTAGGGTCCACCCACTCATTGTTCATTGTCTCAGCTTGGTGAGCATTTTGCATGTGAATCACCCTCTCTTTTGTACTCAGTTGTTATTAGTATTATTTCTGTTACTGTTAATTTAGTAATGGCATTTTTTTTTTCCAGTAAATTGTTTTTATCTCAACCCATAATCTCTGTTTTTTAAGTCTTCCAGTGAAGTGGGGACAGAAGCAAGCAGATGGCATCTGGTTTGGGAGAGTTTTCATGAGGTGAGGAACTAAACTGGGGAATGTTGTTTCCAAATCACAGCACCACTGCTAAGAGCAAGAGGAGAGCTTGCCAGTAAAGAGCTGTAAAGAGTCCTTGAGTTGTGTAAGTTACATTATCTTTTTTTTAACTCCCTCTGCTAAATTTTCCAGGGACAAGAGATTTGGGATCAAGAAGCCACAATTAACAGCTGTTATGCATATCATCTCACTTGTAGTGAGATTTCCTTCTGTACTTGATGAAGGATTCATTAAGGTTCACAGAGACTCTGGCAGTTCTGAACAACATGGACCCATTCACATCTGTTACCTTTCCTGAGTCAGGCTTTGCAGACACCAGTAAAAGTTAGAAATGCCCCCTCTGTAAGTCTTTGTTCCCTACCTCGATGTTGTTAAAGCAATTTGGTACTATCACAATTTTCCCTTTATTGGTACGGTTTATTTTGGACTCTAGATAAATACTAAAAATGTTACATCCTCTGCATTCGCCATAAAGCCATAAAATTAAAAGAGTTATTTTTTCCATTTTGTTTCACTGTTTCTTTGTTAGTTTTTTTGTTTTTTCATAATTTTCCCCATTAAAAAACATAATTTACTTTCAAAAGAATCATGAAATAGGCAGTGGCAACTAATAAGAATGAACCATGTGCTGGAAAGGAATGAAATAATAATCACTTAAAAAGGAAGAACAATATGTCTAAATTAAAATGCTGGTCAACAGAACACAAAGCTGACATTTACAAAGGTTATGTTTGACTGTAATAAAATAAATGGCAGCTCTTTGTGTACACAGTTGTCAATTAGCATTGCATATGTGTCTCTTGGATACATTTATTTTTGCCAATGATTCCTTATTCAAGATGCAAATATCTATTATTAATGTTCAGTAAGTACTCCTGACTGAGGGAAATAACTAAGAATAATAGCTGCCTCTTTTTATTAGCATCTTCCTTTCATAGGAATGTCACTAAAATGAAAAAATAATGTAACTTCTAAAATCAACAGAATTTTTTGGAAACAGAAGAATTAAATGCAGCAGAAACAGAAGAGTTATAAGAAAATCCCTCTTACTGTGGATTCAAGTGAGAGAAGAATTATTCTTTTTAAGGTTAAATTAAAGCAAGGAAATCTGTTATTTATGTACTTTAAACTTCTCATCTATAATAGGGCTGCTAATGCAGACATGATTTATCTTGAATAAAAGTTTTTAGTAATTAAAGGCAAAAATAATTTGCAAATTATTTTTAAAAATTTTTTACAAAACATTCTTATTTATTGCAATGCAACTGTGTGGCTTCCTAAAAGCCAAAACTTTGTGAGTGACTTATCTATAATGAAAATTTTATTTCTTTTTTTGCCCTTTATCAGGATAAGAAACTCTTCAGCTGAAACTCAGAAGAGATAGAGTACATTCTTCTGGCACCAGCATGGAGTGCCTCTCTGCCTCAAGAGGAAATGCAAAGGAAGCTGGTTGCATCACTCATTAAGCCAGAGATTTACTGAATGCTACACAAACCCCAGGGTGGCACACAAAGGGGGTCATTGCCAGAATTGCATCTCAGTGTCAATTTAAGTCATATTCTTTTCATTATTTTGCAGCATACATTAAAACCCCTTACTTTCTCTCCTAAAGAAAAATATATATAGAAATGCACAGACAAGTTTTCGCAAGACAGAGAATTATTCAATAGCCTGATGCTCATGACACCAGAAAGGGCAGCTAAGGGTATTTTGGTTTTAGTCTTTACTCAGAATAATTTGTAAATTTTATATTTAAAAAGTCATTGCTCAAAATGAACAAACAATCCTGGCACAATGGATTTGAAACTAAATGTGATGGGTTGACTCCTGCCAGCAGCTAACTCCTGCCCAGCCTTTTGCTCACTTCTCTCATCAGGCAAGGCAAAAATAGAAGGAAGGCAAGAAAAGTTCAAGTCAAAATAATGACAGATTAATAAGGAAATCAAAAGATACTTTCAGAAGGAAAACACTCCCCACTGGCAGGTAGATGCGCCACCACTTCCTGGGAAATCAAGTCCCCAGCGTGCATAATAGTTGCTTGGTAAGACCAGAGTCATAATCACAAGCAACCTCTGCTTCCTCCTCCTCTCCTCAAGCTTTTACTGATAAACATGACGTCATATGGAATGGAATATCCTTTTGGTTAATTTGTTAGCTGTCCAGGCTGTGTCCCCTCCCAAACTATTGTTCACCTGGAGCCTAACTCCAGTGGGGAAAAGCCTTGATGCAGTGCAAATGCTGTGACAGCAAAAACACAACACCCCAACTATATGTCTACCATGAGCAACTGTCAGTTTCCCAGACAGTTCCATTATGAAATATAAAACAATTGTTCTGAATACTTTGAAATGAAGGGTTTCAGGCCCTACCCATGAGAATATTTTTGGATACTGTGTATACACAGGTACCAAATCTTAATAAGTGGATATAGCTTCAGACCTATTCTACCCTTCCATATTTCCTGCCAGTAAGCCCAAGTCAGCTTTTGTAGTGGATACTGACCTATAGAGGACTCTGTGAAATGAAAACCTCTCTTCAGGACTGAATATGATTTCTAATGAGCTCAATGGCAAATTTTTCCTTTTATACCATCATGATTACCTCTGCCTGTTTTTTTGTTTTTTGTTTTCTTTTTTCATATAACATTTATGCCTTGTTGAAATATTTTTGCAAGCAAAAAAATACCCCATAAACATTTTTTACAAGTCAGTTTCAGTTATAAGCCTTTTTTTGAGAAAAAGCCTTGATATTCTGCCCGTCAGTAGATTCAATCCACAAGCCAAAAGGGGATTTAAAGGTAATCTATTATTTTACTAACTCCTGATTTGAAATTCTCTATTTCTCTAACAATTATTTATATGAAGTACTTTTTCGAAGCAAATATATATTTCATTTTAATACATTGAAAATGAGGCAGTTTATATGAAAATGATTTATGCCTTCAGTATCTCCTATATAAAATGAATATTTCATTGGTACTTATTTACATCTAGAACACTAACAAAATGCTTAAATTTATTTCCAGATGGACTTACTGACAATTTAAATGTAATAACATCTATAATAAACAAATATACTGCTACCAAGGCACATTACAAAAGTGTTCAGTAATAGTCAGATAAAGATCGAAGGTTTTGCTCATCTCAGGAAGAAGAGAGTTAAGGATTTATCCATGGAACAAACCAGAAGATCATTTTTTATTATTATTTTGGTAAATGATAATGTAATGTTGTGTGCATCTAACATTTATCTGAGATGTCCTACTTGTGACTACAGCAGAGTATTCCATTCTGAATTTTTACCTCCAATTTAAACAAAGATAAATGCAATCATTCAACAGAATCCACATAGAAGTCCTAGATGAGTAAATGTATTATATAAATAGAAACATCATCTACAGAAATGTAAATCTTTTAAAGGCAATATTTTTAGAGAAATGAATGCACATTCAGACGAGAGATACATGAAGAGAGGTTTCATATCATTAGTTATACCTCAGCAGAAACTGTCAATATGCAGTCCTTCCTGTCAAGATTTAACACCCTTAACATTTACCTCAGAATCTAGTTTGGAAAGTAGTTCAAGAACTTAACTATTTAGACATAGGAATCATCTGCCTAAGTAGCATCATCACCACTGTATTCCTCAGCAACAAGGTGCTCTCCTTCAAATTGCTTCTTTTTCTAGTTGGAAGCCAATTCTTGTAATACTATGCCTAACTTACAAGTGGCCAGGGAACTGTATGACTGACTATTGATATACACCTTGACCATACAGAACTACCACTTAAAAAACATTCTTTCCAGTTTCTTCCAGCACTTCCAAATAATCCCACCAGCAAGAGATGAGGAACACTTAAATCTGTGTGGAATTCTTCACACCTGTGAAAATATGCCATGTTCCACACCCAGGCTTCATGCATGCTCTCATTCTAAGGAGTTAATATATATAATTTCTCAGCTGATATGTCGGAACCCAGGACATCCCTCTGGGTGCCCTGGGTGATCCGAGACCCTGTCAAGGGGTCCAGAGACAAGCCATGAGAGTTTGATTAGTAAAATGTTAATTTATCACCGGGTGTAGATGTAGAGTTTTGGGGTTTAATGGAGGTTCAAGAAGGCAAGATGGAGGAATTTGGGCATGTCCCTGTCCTTCTACTTCTTCTTCTTTCCCTCCATCTTCTGCTGTGGTGGTGGCACTTTTGGATTGGTTTAGTGTGAAAGTACACTGTTCAATAAAGGTGATGGGTATTGGTACAATATTAAAAACATAGAACACGTAGTACATAGTATAAGAGATAGCGACCGCCCATGAGCGGGGCAGATAGCCTTGGGCAGCGGTGTAGGTAGCATCTACACTAGCTGAGAAGAAATGTTTAGGAACAAGAAAGAATAAACAGCATTGATAAAGAAACCGACGCATCCTGACTCTCTTTCTGGCACGGGGCTTGGGAAAAAGGACTTCATCCACAATCTTGGAAGGCTATCAGCCCGGGATCCGAGACTGATATGCCACATAGATACAGTCCCCAGCTAGTTACCTTGCATACCTTCTCCAGAAAGGTGATTTACATTAACAGACTAATGATTACAACGGAGAAAATCCCGAAAGTACGAAACTGGTCCAGAACCAGATGACAGTTTTCATGTTTGTTACCATTCCTATGTCCATAAGTGAAATATTTCTATTATTCACATCATTAGTTTTAGTATGACTAGGCAATTCTGAGTGAGGGTTGCCAAGTGATCCTACAATTCAATTAGCTCTATATACAACAGTGTCAAAAGCAAATCTGAAAGTAGCAAAAAAGGACACATTCCACTGAAATAATCTCTTATTTGTTCATGTATGAAGTCTAGGTCAAATCATAAACTCAGAGGTGCACATCCCTTCCTCGTACATCAAATAATTAGGAAAGAACTTGATCTTCTGTGTTGTCTTCATCATCATTTTTTACTTGGAAGAAGAAACTATTGGCCAGATGTACTTTCATTTAACACAAGGTTTCACTTTTGAAGTGGAAAGATTTTTTTGAGATCAGAGGCTCTTCTGGACATTTTCCTGGGTGAAAGAAGTTTCCTTAATTATTCTTGATTTTTTTTTCCCACTTGTTTTGGTTTTTGGTTTTTTGGGGGTTTTTTTGGGGGGGTGTGTGGTTTTTTTGTTTGTTTGTTTGTTTGTTTTTTAACAGCATATTTGTCAAATCCATGCTTTCTCTGAAATACTTTGAACTCTCTAGTGCTCTCCTTTATTCACTGGGCCCTCTGAACTGTTTTTCAGGACTTTCAGAGGACTGTAGTTTATCCTGAGGTAATTTTTAAAGCCAAGAACAACAACCTGTGGTATCATGTCACTATTATGAAAACAGTGATTCAGTGACACTGGTTAATGGAACCTATGTATGATAAATCTTCCCTTGAGATTTCCGTGGGTTAGTGGAGGGGAGGAGTGGGATGGAATGAAACAGTAACTTCTTCTTACTATTCAGAATTTACTTGTCAAGATAAAATGAAAGTGTAAAAGAAACAGAAAGTGCCTAGAAAATATAAGAATTAGTTACTGGATAAAAAATATAACTTCATTTTTGTATTTCATAGGTTGATGGTAGTGTAGCAGAATAATATCAGTTTCCAGGGTAAGACAAATTAGCTAACTCATTTCAAAGTATCATACATAAATCATAAATTTAAGCTGCATACTTTTTATCTTTCTTCATATATCAAATCTTCATCTAGATAATATATGGGAAAATCACAAGGCCATGTCACTATGACTCAGGAAAATTCCCTAAGTAAAATAACAGCCAATGCTGAAATATTCCCTGTTATTTTCAATCCCAAATTCATGGAACAGAGAAAAATAAAGATATCAGGGAAAAATGTAAATTCTTGCATATCTAGCCATAAGGGAATAATATTACTGAAAAAAAACCACCAAACAAAACAGTTCTTCTACCAAATATGTCTTAGGTCATGGGCGTTCTTGAAGATTCAATACTTTCTGGTGTAAACTCATGCTATTTCATTCCTTACTCTTATCCTTTCCAATCCCTCTATTAATTCTAGCTAGTTTTCTTAACCTGGTTAATGAGCCTTAAGACCTTCATATCTATCTCTCAAGTCTCTACATTCAATCAAAACTGATGAAAATAACTGAGATATCAAAATCATTAAGTTCCTGAAACTTACATCTAGATAGAGGACATTAATTCTTTCAGAGAAGGGAAATATTGCAGAATTAGCTCAGCTGGGTAATTAAGTACCAGGGACTTGGAGAATTGTAGGAAATCAACCATCATCAAATCTGCTTTCCATAGAGAAGTCTGTTTCAATTCCAAAACAAAAGAGGCCTTGTAGAAAAGAACACTTTTTTTCTCAATGCACAGGACAGTTCATCAGAAATCTTAATATTCAGTCTTCTGGGCTATTTCTCTCTTATTAAAATCAATATAAAGCGTTAGACTCTCACTGTCTACAAAGATGTTATGCTACATTTTCAAAAGCTTCCTTAACTCCTTTAAAGAGCATCTTAATTTCCTTTACACTCCTTGAGAACTGAACACTTAATTCTCTCAGGCACTTTTGAAATTGCACTAGAAAAATAATACAAACTGTACATATCTAATGTGCTTATTATAGTTCATCTGACATTCAAAAGTGACATTAATTGTCTAAAAGTTAAAAGCACACTGGAACTTCTAACATACTCTTCAGATTACAATATGGAGGAAAAATTTACTTTATTTCTCCCAAAATAATGTGAACTCCCTACTTTTCTGCTACCCCATCTCACTGTGGGATGTGCTAGTCATTTAGAATTACCAGATGAAAGGCTCTTTAAGAGAAGGAAGATATTTTCTGGGTATGGATAAAAAAGGAGAAAATAACCTGTATACTTTAGCAGAATACAATTTTTCTGGTGCATGAGATATCTTTCCCCCATATATACTTTCAAACTGCATCTTAATACATGAAGAAATATAATTTTGCTACATCTCTTCAGTATTAAGAACACCAATAAATGCTATATAAAAGAATGTAAAAAACAAAAACAAAAACAAAAACAAATTATCAAAGTAATAGTGAAAGCTTTTCTTTTCATTCCTGAAATACATTAAAGAAACTGCACACAGAGAAGATGAAGCTCAGTCCAAAGCTCTTGATACAGATTCATGATTTGATGCCTTACTATGCAGAGGCTCTCCAGTGAAAGAAAGAAAGGACCTAAATTTCCTCCCCATCAATGGCATGACTCAATGATTGGCAAAGCCATGTCCTGACTTGGATGATGCTGCGACACACAGCAGCCACCTGAGATTGCAGTAATTCAGCAGCTGTGATGCAGCATGTGCCAACAGGCATCCCACATGCTGAAAGCAGCACTGAAGAAGCTTTGTCAGCACAGAACAACTGTATTGAATTTAGGAACCAGAAAAATTATTATCTACTTCTAGACACCTGATTAGATTATTTTCATATTAAGCAACCATGTGTAAATAGATGTATATACAGATGCAAATGAGTCGTTATAAACAAAACCTTCAGAGCATGGTGAGGTTTCCAACCACAACTGTAAATTCTACTATAATGAAACAATTAAAAAAGATTTTTATAAGAAATTGTTCTTCCTTGCTGTCATTGCTTATTATTGCAGAGAACATTATGAATATGTATTGAACTTGAAACACTCTGAATTGCAGTGTTTGGCTAAAGTTGTCAGGGCCTTATCCAAAATATATTCTTGCTATAATAGCACATCAGTGCCACATTTAGAAAACTGACCCTTAGATTTTATTGGAAATGCTAAAGATATGAAATTTTTTAAAAAAATTTCTTATTTTTTCATTGGAAGGGAAACAACTTATTCTGTGATCAGCTGTAGTAAACAAGCACATTTCTGAGTTCTTTTCCAATGTGGATTCTCTGATAAGGATTACATAGTTTTGCTCAGAGGCAAAGTCAATTTACCTGAGCATCTATTGTAATGACATTAATGGAAATAAAAGATACAGGCCATTTCCACCACAGGTCAAATTGGTAATCAGGTTATAAAGTCATTAAGAAGGAGAGAAATAGGGAAGACAGCCATAGTCACAGATTGCAAACTAAGAATGAGAAGCTGGGGAGACAGAACATACACACACAAAAACCTCCACCCCAAACTGATTCCATGAAGCTAACCAATGCTAACTGCTGTTCTTTTTTTGTTTGTTTGTTTTAGCAGTATTCCTGTGAGGACTTTTTATCTGATTATGCTTCATGTCTATTTCTTAATAGTTTTATAACTACTTAAAAAGCCCAAAAAAACTAATTAAAAAAAGAGACTAGAACCAAATGATGTCATTCAAATTCCAGAAGTTAAAAAGAATGACCCTTCCTCTCTCAGTTTTCCAGTGAGAATATTACACTCCCAACAGAAATCTTCAGGTATGAGCAGAAATGTAAAAAGTATCAGAGATTCTGAAAGGCAAAATCATTATAACTTCCACAAATGTGGAGGAAATATCAGATGGCATTTAGGTCTTCTTAGGAACCAGTGTTGCTTGGAAAAGACAAATCTTCTTCAGACTTGCAGAAGACAAGTCTCCCATAGTGCTTACAGAATTGTCTGGCATAATATTAAAACCCTTGCACGATGCTCCTACACGCTCATCACTTCCAACCTATCCACCGGGGATGCTTACAGGCTTCTGCAGCAGCTTCAGAAATCAAGTTTATAACACCAGAATTTAAGTTCTCAAGCAGTAAAATTGGAATGGCTCAGCTAAAGCAAAATAAGAGCTTTATCAACCACAAGAAGAAAAGATGAAGCAATCCAAAGTTAGAGATAAAATAAGTCCTTTTATCCTGGAAATCATAACTGAAACATAATCTGTATTAGATTATTGTCTAGTTAGAATATATTTTGCTGGCATTTTACAAGACTTACAAAACTGTAAGTTTTTCCCTTCTTTGCAGATGCAGCCCACTTAAAACCTGGCCATGTTTCATGGCCATTTGAATCTTATTTTATTTTTTTGAGCTATATCCTCTGTCAGCCTTTCAGATGGTAAAAAACTCCACAGATTCCCAAATGGCCAATTAACTTTCTCAGACACTCACTAAGATTTTCCTTAATTCAGTAACAACTAAGAAAACTGTTAAGTGTATGTATGGTATCATATATCACATATCACTTTGTTCTAATTTCAGCAGCTGTTCCAGACTTTCAAAGAAAATGGATTGACTTTTTTCCTACAGCAGTGGTGGGGTGACTGACATCACATTTATATCAGGCTTATCTCAAGTTGAGCCAATTTTGTAGTAAGACTACAGATGACATGCTGGTTACTAAAGGGAACCTATGTAATTCAGAAATATTTGGTAAGTTCCAAACAAAGCAATGCTGGAACGTCCAGTCCAGAGCAGCTATTAATTATTAATTGTGTTATTATTATTGCATGCTCTCCTAAGGCACTCTCCACAGTCCATCTGGTGTGGCCCTTGCATAATTTAGTATTACAACTGCTCTTTACTGAAAATAATGAAAGTGGGACTTTCCCTCTCCTTCTTTTGCCTGGAAAGGGCTCCTTTGCAGACATGACAAATAGAAATGACAAATACACGTAGTGTTCAGCATACAACATCAGGAACACTCTGGCATCCAGTGACAAGATGACTATCATAAAGGCATAAGTTTGACAAACTGCCATGAGGAATAACTCTTAGCTTAGAATTGTGGTTTTCCTGACAGTAGAACATTCTTACAGAGGTAGATATGCTGAAACAAACAACTAATCAAAACCCACCCAAAACCTCTTCAACTAACAAACAAACAAACAAAGAAAAACCTCAAGCCTAAAAATATCTCCTCCTGTCCTACAAGGTCAGGTTCCCCCTGTTCATTATAGCTCCCAGTCTGGATTTGGAAAAAGAAGCCAGCCATAAGTAACAGGGTCCCATGCTACTAAGAGTTAGCAGAGGAGGACTCGTGACTAATTTGGAAACCACAGAATAAAGGAAGAGAACAGAAAAATATCTGTGAAAAAGCATCTCTTCTATGGTACAGGAAGAATTTTGACTTTCCTTCAGAAATAAGGTAATTATGAAGGATAGAAAACATAAATTATTTTCCCAATTTCTGCAGTTTTAGAAACTGAAAAGGAAACATTTATGGAGACTTTTTAAATAAAACTGGAAAAAAAAAAAAAGATTCTTTGTCAGTTTACCACTAGTGCAACATTTATATTCTTCCACTTTAGAGTCTACTCCTTGTGTTAACACTTGCATCAAGCAGAGTTTTAGGCAAATAGAGATTAAAGTCATCGGCTGATGGAGGAAAAAGACTGTAAGAAAAGAATCAATGGATAAAAGGAGGCAAAAAGAGGGATGGTACTTCTAGAAAGGGAAGGAATGGGAGTTAGTTGTCATGTGCAGGCAGACACTACATCTTGTCATTTGTTGGCGTTTGGAGTCTCACAGTAAAATACTTCTTTCTTGAAATGAAGACTTTCTACATGGTTCTCTGACTCTTGCTTCCCCTCCACAATTCCAGTCGATACACAGATTTTGTAGATATAGCTGTACAGCTACACAGGAATAGGCAAGTATAACACGTATAATAACAAACATAGTAAAAGAACTGGCATGAAACAAAGTCCAATCAACTGTATATATATATATATATGTATATTCACAACATATTTTCCTTCTTTTGTTACACAGTATGTGAAATTTCTCACACTTCTCTCTCTTTAAAACTTCAGATAATGTAAACCTGTTTCTGACTCTGAAATGCAACTTAATGTATAATATTCCCCATTATTAGGTGTTTTAGTTTCTGGTCAAGAGATGGCTTTTTCCAGGTGACAGTGAACTTCTGAAAATTACTGTTGAAGATCCTCAGACAAATAAAAAAAAAATATTACTATGCAATACACATTAGCATTAATGAACTATATAATCTGGCAATGTATATATGGAAGGCATTATCAACCCAGAGGGGTAGACATAATTTAGAAAAAATTATTTACCTTGAAGATTGCAATACCAAAAATTATATGAAATTAGAAGTATTGAGGGAAAAAAAGCAGATTTAAAACAAAAATTTCTTATATCATCACACTACACAGAGAGAAGAATTATACTCATTAGAAGCAGGACTTGGATTAATTAATCCCCTGTTGATTGTAAGTCATCAGTGTGATGTGACTAGGAAAAAAAAAGACATAAAGTGATAAAATTAATCAATATGGGAAGCTATTAATACCATAAAATAAAATATTGGTTAGACCTCACCTAAAATATTAGATGTGAGTCAAATCACACATTTTTTTCACACATATTCTGTTTTTTTCAAACTGAAATATTGATTAGGAAGGGCAAAAGAAGGGTTAATCAAATAAGAAAGGTGATGTCTAAAAACTGATGTCTAGAAATTGGCTGAGTTATTTGAGACTGAAAAGAAGATTCAGAGGAAATACGATTACTGACTAAAGATATATCAAATAGGTAAGTATGAGAAAATTGAGAAAGCAGAGTTACTTATATCTAGAGACACTATGTAAAAAAAAAATTATATATCCGAATACAAATCAGGAGTTAGAAAAGTGTACCTAACCACCAGGAAATGCAGTTTCTCAGAACAAAGACATTGCAGGAGCAATGAAGATAAAAATGGATCCTGATATGTAAGTGAAGGTGTTAGATAATAATAATAATTCAGCATTTAGTAGTTTTTATTAGCTTAGCATGAGCCCTGTATTTCACACCATCTTTTCCACTCTGATAGCTTGGTTTTCTGTGAAACTTCTCTTTGATGAATGATCTCTCCCAGCAAAAACCAGTTATGTCTATTTCAGTGAAAGAACACTTAAATCAACATATCTTTATTATTAGCTCTGAGCTCTCTTGTAAGAGCAAAGTTATAAGACATGGGAAGAAAGCAAAACAAGAGCATCTCACCAATGCCTCAGAACGTGTAATGAACACAGATTTTCCATGTGGAGTAAGTTATAATAACTGAGGTATGATTAATCACTATGAAATCCGTATTCAAATCTACAAGTCCAGTACTGGTCACATTCTGAGTGCATAAAATCCTCCAGAGCTCTTACACTTGTAAGGGCCTTCCTATTTGAAGACTGCACTGCTGAGACATCACACGTGGTTATTTAAAATCCATGGAATTGAATCAACCAGGTACCTCTGGATCCATGGAAAAAAGTCTAGTTAGAGAAAGACTGTGCTGCTAAAAAAACCTCATATGCATTCTGCAAACACTCTGTCAAATTCAGCTGTAACTGGTGATTCATTTCATTAATAAAATCCCAAGGCCACCTAAACCTAACTTCTTGGGCATCCCATATTCATACCTAGCTGTGCCTTCATTGTCCCAGCTATTATTAACTCTGCAGAAAGATTTATTGTCCTAGTCACTCTGAAAAACAAGCCCAGTGCCATTTCAGAGTGCCAAGCTCTAAGTCAGAGGAGCTTTTTCCAAATTCAGTCAAGTTTGCTTTTAACTGCTCAGATTTACTGTGAGTTGGTGCAATAGTATCATATTGCATTGTCTCCTGACTAAATTAATGTCCCTCCTGTTTTTGTTCACTAGTTCTGCCAAGATCTTTAAAAATCTGTTCTGATATTGTAAAGTTACTAAATGAAAGGTCTGGTTAGCAGGTTCCTTTGGGGCTGCATTAAAATTAATACTGGCTAAAATTCTATATCAAAAACACAGAAGAGTTCACCAGTAATGCTGCTCTGCAGCTACAATGTTTTGCAACATTACCATCAAGATCTGTAACCTTTTATTTTCTGTCAACTGGCCTTAATCCAAGTAGACTATATGATTATCTAATGTGTTTATGCAGGGGGGAAAAATAAGATCATGATTTGAAGCTCACTCTCTTTTCTCTGCAGACTTTTGCTGGACTGTGCTAGAGGCAGATTGAGGAAACAAAGAGGAACTTGAAAAAGAAAATTAGGAAAAGACAGCTACATAGAAGATGATGGCTGGAGGAATGCATAAGGGGTCAGCAGTAGTCAAGATAAATACGGATTATTTCAGAAAAAATGCGTAAATGTAAAAGAAAAGATCTTCAGATAGAAAAAGGGAAAATACAGGCATTTTCTAGGTTTATCTCTCTAGTAGCTCATCCTCTGCATACTAGGAACTATTTTTATTCCTTTTCTGGTGTAAGTACAGATACAAAAATAAACACCTAGATTTACTCCTTAAAAAGAAACAAGAATTTCAACAAATAACAATCTGAATGAAGTACAAATAGAATCATAGAAAATCATTCAGGTTTAAAATGACCTTTTCAAGTCCAACCATGTATATGTAGTAAGCATAGATTAAAAATAAAAAGATCAGAAAAGAAGACTGCACAACCCATAAAGAAAGTGAAATCTACTTATTCAGAGAAACCAAAATAAGAAGGTATTTCTGCTAAGTTAAAGCAAACTATTACTAAAATCAATTGTTCAGCTAAGCTTTCAGAGAAATGGAATGCTGACAGTGAATTTTCATTAATTGAAGTACAGTGAAGACATACTGAACTTAAATATATTTAACCATCTCTTGGGAACAAACTATTCAAAACCATGTGCTCTTCAAAATAACTCTTTGACTCCTTCAGTTTTGATATACAGCCAAGTGTTCTAGACAACATTCAAAACAGCAGAATAAATAGGAGATTTCACTGATAAATTAATCAAAATCAAAGTAAATAAAGCAAATGCAAAAGGGGGAGGGGTTTCTGCAAAAGATTTAGAAATATCTGCATGTAAATAAATGTGATTCCCAGAGGCATAAGTATGTATTTACAGAAAGTGGACTCAGATAGGATGAAGGTTAAAGTCAGAGCATCAGTTGTGACTGAAAGTAACCCAGGAACATATTTTTGATGAGTCTCTAATAGCCATAAATGCTGTCTCATCATAAACCTATTTAATGTGTAAATAAAAATTAATACAAGCAAGGACAAAAAAATAAGTTAACCACCCACAGTACCTAGAGACAGAAATATCACCTCAAATGAAAAAACAATTAGTAAGCTACAATTTTACTTCTGTTTGAATATTTGCTTAGACAAGCCAAAGTGTATGGCTGCCCTTTGAAACAAACAAAAGGTGTTAATTAGATACAGGATCAAACCACTTTCTTGAAAATTTTAATTTATAAAACCAAGCAAATTGCCTGTAGAAAAGGAGAAGTTTAAGGGCAGAAAAAATGTTTCTAAACTAGTGAATATGGAATATAATTAGGTAAGAATGCATATACTTGAAATAAAAAAAAAAAATAAAGGAAATAAATTCTTGTAAGAGATATTTCTGAAACTTCAGGGCTGTGCTTTGTCAGATATCTCACAGACCATCTGCCTTTTAGCTTTATGTAATCTGCCATGAAAAACGGCATAATGTCTGCAATTATATTTTATGGAATTAAGTAATTGCTTACAAAGGTGACCAGCAGCATGATGCTATGTTCTAATTAATTTCATTACACCAAAACTCATGAAGATATGTTCAATTCATCAGCAATGTTTTTATGATTCCAAATACTCTGATTTTTCTGATCCTATTCTGATTCTGATCCAAAAATTTTGATTCCAAATATTGATAATTAATTAAGAAAGGGAACTGAATAGGACGAGGTAGAACTTGTCAAATGGTTATTAAGGGCCTTGACTTCCCAGATTCTCTTAATCAAATACATATACTTCCATCTGTTATTGTAATCATTCTTATTCCTACTAACTAATAACCCTCTTGCATGCCCTGAAAACACATAAACAAATGTTTTGCCCAGATACTGGTGTAAATATATGCTACATTTTCACAGTTGGAATTCATTTATTCCTGATGCTTATTATAAGGAGATTCATTCCAGCAATGCATATATAAATCCTCTACCTGTTAAATCCTTAATCTATGATGCTCAAATCAACTGAACTTACTTTTACTGTAGGCTAGCTTGGAAAATGAATCAATAATTCTCACTTAGAAAAAATCACTGGGCATACAGGGACAAGGAAAAACCTAACAGCTATGTAACATGTTGCTCCAACCTTAGGAACATTATGTAAATCCACTCAGTCTCGATTTTTTATGTGAATTTCTTCCTGAGACTGGGGAGAGGGCAACTGTGGTTGGGATCAGAGCAAAAGTAGTTTTAAAATCCCAGAGTAGCTGAGCATTTCTAACCAGGCCTTACACAGTTTGTAGATGGCAGCTTCATTGAATACAAAACACTTACTGAGTACAAAGTAGACATGCATTGATAAGAGATAGTAATCTCTTGCAAGCACAATTATGAAAAATGCTTATTTGATTACTAATTTTCTCAGAGAAGTGAAATTCCAGAAACACATGAAAAAAATGCAGTCCCTTGGCTCTATCTGAGATATTGAACACCAAAGTATTTTTTTTTTGTCATGTCATTTCATGAGTAGAATATCTCTTCAAACAATCAATCAGCATCTCCTCTCAGGAAATAACAGTGCGACAAAGTGAGTAACCACAGACATGCAGTGTTTCTTTCCAGAATCCAAGGGTACCCAAACCACAAGAGGTTTGAGCAAGGAGCTACAGGAGACTCACATTCTTCTGGTGAGTTAGATGAAGTCTGAGCAGCTATTGAAAGTTAAAATAGCACTAGATATTTAGTACAAAAATTTGAATCATTTTTTCAGAATCTGACATCCTAGAAACTAAAGCAAAATAAATTAAATAATATCTGCCTCTGAAATTATCTTCCTCCCTTATGGGATCATATATGGCAGCAATATTTCATTACAAAATTGATCCAATGTTACATGAATGGTAGATTTATCAATAACAGGTGAAGACACTTCAGGGGAGCTACTCTGTATTAAATACACACTTTTTTTTTTAAAGATTTTTTTGCTATTAAGATTCCAAACATCCCTTACAAAATAGTCATAAACAATGAAAAATAAACTCAAACAACTGGCAAATCACCAAACAATCCTTAAACTAATATTTCAATTTTTCTTATATTTGAAAAGAGGAAAAAAGACCTTGAACACAGCTACTAAAGAAGACCAGTTCATGTAAAGTTTCACTCTAGTCAATTCAGTACCTGACCCTTTTTTAACCTTTACAGTGCCTCTGATACAATTTAGCATATTCCAATTATTTGACTGAATGGAAAGGACCTTGTTGACAATTGAGAAACCAAAGATTAAATTAGTAGTGTTACATCTGAAATAACATGTTCAACTCACTGCTGAGGGCCATATATACAGGTAGATCTATACGACCCTCGTCTCAGATCTGGTTATTCCATTGCCTCAAAAAAAGTTACCTCCTTTCTTCTCTTTCTTTTGATCACTGAAAGTTAGCAGCCTCTGACTCCTAATGGATTTTGACTTTTTTGTGTTGTTTTTCAAGACATAGAAGCACAGCAGGGAGCCACATAAAACACTTTACATTTCTGAAAAAATGCTTTAAGAATCACTTGGAGTTCACAAGAATTAGCAGAAGTGAGAGAGCTTAATTCAATCAAGAGAAGTGGGCTCCTAAATTAAGTGCGAGATTCAATTTCTTCTCTTTCCCTTCATCTTCAAAATCAGTAGGAGTCTGTTCATATACATCAACAGGTTTGAAATAACTGCCTGGAATCCAAATCTGGGGAGGGCCAACTAAATATGACACAGTCATCTTGAATTACACTACCTTCCTTACATGAAGGAGTCATTCTTAAAAAATTTTTCAGGGCATATCTGGCCTCATTATTTTCTGATGGACAGATTTTTACCAAAAAGTACTGTTTCTCTGAAGAAACACCTCAGGGGAAAATAAGACTTTAGATTACATTTTTAGTGCAAAATTTTAAATATTTTGTCTCAGACATGACAAAAGGTTTCATCTTCCTGTTAGCTGTTATTTGTTTTATAATGTTAGTTCTATTTTTTTTATATTAAGATAATTAATTTAGTGCTTCAAACAAAATTAATAGTAACAATTTTTTTACTCTAGACTCAATATAATGCATTATTATATAATTTTATAATTATTAATTTTAATTTCTCAAAAGGATCTGGTACAAATTTTAAATTCTTTGCATATACACCTTTTTAAATAGCATAAGAATGAAGAGACAGAGAGGAAACACAATATCTAAACTGTTGCATCAGTTGGCCAACAGTGTCAAAATTTCCAGCAGAAATGGATCCCTGACTGGAGACAGCTGATCTAATGAAGCTTAAGTAAAGGAGTAAAAGAAGATTGAAGAGAATAGGTTTGGATGACTACAGGAAGGAGAAAGTGGCCCTGTCCAGATCTTGTCAACAGTGAAACCAGAGAAAATTCCAAACCTCTAGTGAAAATTTCAATCTCTTTCTCCCATAGGAATCTTGACTAATAAATCTGATTATTTTTGTGGGAGTGCACATAAGCTGATACTTAGAAATGGAGAGAATTATTTAAAGATACAAATAATCAACAACTGTTGTGTAAACCCTATTAAAAATTTCAAAATCCCTTTTGGTTTTATACCAAAATAAGTTTAAAACCTGGTCCTGAGAAGACAGAAAGACTCTTCTCAATAACATCACTTAAGGAAGACAGCTGGTTTAAAATTGTCTTTTTGAATATGATCAAACCACTAAAATCACTGAAGGAAAGGTTAATACTGAAAATTAAATATTCAAGCCCTAAATAAAAGAAAACCTGGACATATACTCATAACCTCTATTTTTCTCACTTCTTTTTTTTAAAAGCTCTGAAAATTCCAAAGAATTCAATCCTGTCAAAAGTGCAATTTCACCAAGTTTAGCACATAAGAAATTGTGAAATTGAGTTTCTAACAAACACTGGCAACATGCCAGAGTTCTGTGCCAGGCTCCATGGCTCTTCTGATAACTACAACAGTATAATAAATTATGCTGGCACAATGGTACATTTGGCTCCCAGGAAAGATGGATAAAAATTTTTAATAGATAGAAAATTAATCAAGAGATTCAGCTTCAGGAGAACTAAGCCTATTTGTGAATTCAACTTTAGCATACAGAGACTAAGGTTTTGAAGACAGAGAAACATTTCATTCTGACAATTGAGAAAAACAAAATATATATAATTATTAATTTCTTTCAAACAGCACTACAGAAAAAGTGTGTTATGGAAGTTTTAGCATTAAAAAGACAAGCTTACCTCAGTATAATTTCAAATAGCAAAAGATCTTTGTTTAAGGGAAAACCACCCGGCCTTTACTATCTCAATTTTAAGTAATTCGCTTTAGGATTCTGAGCCCTAATATTTTACTGACTGGTATCTGACTACCAAACTGAAAAATGCATTACTCAAGGATCTCTCAGGATTTTGTGAGGTATTTTGCAAGCTGATCACTGTTTCACAATTAATAAAATGTAAAAAAAAAAAAAAAAAAACAAACCAAAAAAAACCACAAAAAAAAACCAACCAAAAAAAAAAAAAAAAATCAAATCATTGAAAGAAAGGTTAATACTGAAGATAAAATATTCAACCCTAAATAAAAGAACACCTGGACTATTAGTTAATAAAACTAAACTTTCAAGAGAAGTAGGGGAGTGCACCAAGAGCACCACTTTTTCCCTCCTTTAACTCTCCCAAATATCAAGTATACTATATTACACAGTGATGAAAGCCAAACCTGGTAAAAAAAAAATAGTAGCTATTATATTCCATTTTCAAACTCACTCAGGCTGCGTTGTTTTTCTCTAAAGTGTGCTTGCAACCTGTATTATCTGACTTGAACCAAACCTTGCTTTCCGTAGACTGAACCTTCTTCTTTCACCTCTAGAGTCCATTAATTTTAAGGTCAGAAAGGAACATGTGTGCCCAGTGTGACCCTCTCGCACAGAAAGGCCAGAGAGCTCCAAACAGCTGGTGGAAGATCCAGATATCAATTTGCAGCTGTCATTCTGAGGGAGTAGAGAAGTGCTTTTGACATATTTCCCGTTGGCAACATTTTTAAATAAATCTCTACTGTCCAAAGCAGTGTCATGTAATAAGATCTCAATCTGGTCTTGGTATGAGGCCAGCTGCATAGGCTTCCAAGGAAGGATATGTTCTGCCTCTCTGAACCTGAAAACACTGTGTTGTCAGCAGTGTTGCCCACTACCCCTCCACAGCTGATGGGATGCACAACTGTGCATTCATATGGTGTTCAAAACATATATGTAAAAAATAAACATTTCTCTCGAATGATTTCAAAGACTTACTTACTGAACCCTGCTCATTTCCTCCCAGAAAATGGGGCCTTAAATCTACCTAGCAATGTGTGCCTATGGCTGCTGTGCCCTCTTAGAGGACAAAACAAGACCTTTTGTGCAGAGATGAAAACAGAAATTTGACTCAGAAGAAAAAAAAGCAGCTAGCATGAAAATAAGAAAAAAACCCCCAACCCTCTGTCTGATTAACTAGATAATTATGTTACTTATTTTTAAGAATGGTCCTTGTGCAGTGTAAGTACATAATCTTCCAGGTACTTGAAAAGCAATTTGAAGAAAAGTAAGCACAATGAGAGGACTAAAAATTTTCTTTCCTGTAGAGAGATTGTAATTTTTTTTAGAGTGAAGTTCTTATAGGGAATTCAGAGGAAACTAAATCTTATGTTTGCTGTAAATACTGATAGCTGCATTGAACCCAGTGGTACTAAACCCAAGCTTTGGGTTCTCAGTGGATTGTACTTGGTTCAAAATGGTGCTACAATAGTACTTCATGTTTGTTCAGCTAATAAAATATAAAAGGTACCATTGGTTCTCAGTGCTTCTGAGCTGATAAATTCAAGTGACAGTAAAAGTCTGCTCACCCAAACCCAGAAAATTTGCTGTGTTCCCAAGCTATAAAAATGTTTTTTGTAACTTGGATATTGATTTAAAAATTCAGTACTGTCAAGTGTGTCACTTAATGTGAAGCTTTTTCCTTTGTTTTGGAAAGGTTGCAGAAATACCATCCGTTGGGATTTTTGAAGATACCAATTTCCTACGTCTTGTTTTGATAGACACAATAACTATATAAAACAGAGTAGAAATGCTCTGTTGCTATTGCAAGGAAAGTCTGTGTTTAGTTTGAGCCCTATAGGCATATAGCATGAGAATTATGCGTTTTCATGTATGTACACATCCATTCACGTGGAATCAACAACAATTTAAAACAGAATCAACCCTCCCCTCCATCAAACTAAAAAAAATCAGATTTGTGTTTTTTCTTTTCCTCCCTTTTTGTGAAGACTATCAATTAATTGCTACCCTGTTACAAAACTTACAAGATCTGGTAGATTCTGGTGATAGAATTCTTCAAAGACATTAAGTTTTCCAAATTGAAAGTAGGTAGGTCCAAAGTATAGAAAATCAAGCATGAAGTTCAAGAGATCTTCCAAAACCCCACTGCAGGCACATAGGTGCCTACAATGCCACAAATCATGCCACTCTGGCAGAATAATTTATATCTCTGAATATAATTTGTTATAGGAAGATTCCAAAGAGATTGCGCTGTATATAACCAATAATTGGAGGAATCATCAAAAAGAAAAAGAAAAATCAGTTTACCATATTGGTCTTTTGTAGACAGAGAAAAACAGGTGACCAGAGAATTACTGATTATGTAGGAACAGTTAACCTATCCAGACTTTAAAATTGTATAGGAAAAAATGGCACCAACAAGAATTCTAAGTATCAAGTCCATGAAATGAAACATTGCACATTTTCTGACAAGCTCAGCAGTGCAAAACCAAACCTGCCATCTTGTGCACAAAGAAACACAACTAGCTGTACCAAAACAATTGCTATGTGTTACCCTCTTTTCAGGTATTGATGCTGTACTTTGCAAGATGACCTGATCTGTTTTTTCCGTAAGAGAAATGGCCTATGGAAGCAGTCTGTCATTTTAAGAGCACACCCTTCTTCTGTATTTGTGAGACTGTGTACTCGTGAAATGTGCTGTATGAAATGCTGTAAATGGACTCAGCCAAAAATATGACTTCAGCTTCAGCTCAAAACATAAAAATAAAAGTTATAGACTGCAAATTCTTAGTGTGCTGCAAATGTGTATAACACTTCATTTTATCATAAGATTTCCTCTTGCTCTTAACAATAATTAAATTAATAGTGAATATGTTTCCAAGCCTCTAGGTGAAGTAAAATGAGATTCTCATCTGCTTTAAAACATGACTACTCTAAATTATTAGCATGCAGATTTGACTTATATATCTCATAATAATTTAGATATTACCATGACAAATGATCTTGTTCAACAGTATCTCACAAATTATGAAAAGGTCAGGTGCTCATCTCATATAGGTCAGAATAAGCATTGGCGTGAAATCTACAGCACTGATTGAAGTAGTAAGAACATATAAGATAATTCTGCTGTAACCAGATGAATTTTTAATTTTTCTATTTTAAACTGAAACAATTTTACTCACCAAAGATGTGTAAATGTCTTTGGAGATCTCACTCCATTGCTCCAATGCAAAAAATGCAATTTATTCTTGAGATGTCTTTTGTTTAACAAGTCATCCAGACATCCAGAGTCTGGGATCTATAAGCAGGGCATTTTTTTAAAAAATTCTGAAGGTGTGATGCTTAAAGACATAACTAAATAGGAGTGAGAAAATTTTAGAGAGGGTATGCCAAAACAAAAATTGTTTCAGAAAGAGCAAACTAAAACAAGAAAATAACTGGGTGACTTTGACGTAAGATAGTGTGAAATAAGAACTATATATTTGCCTTTATCACTATGCTAGAAATTTATAGAAAACATTAGAGCTTGCAAATTTCTTTTTATTCCTGTATTTGGTTCAGGTCAGTTACTTGATCAACACTGAATGAAACTTATAGATCTGACACAGCACAACCACCACAACGTAAAGTCTTCTTATAGACCCGAGAGAGAACCTTAGCACTGAAAAAGATACTAAAAAATTTAATATGTTCACAACTTCCCCTAATCTCCTTTTTCTAGGAGACATGTCTTGAAGAGAAGTAAAAATGGCTTGAAAAAATGACTGGGGACTGCCTAAATCACACAAAGCCCCAAGGCCAGTAAAAATAAAACATTAGCTAATTGCCTTGTGGGTTATAAACAAAAATATTTTGTCAAAGTGAGCTAGAAAGCCATCTTTAGTTAAAAAAAAAGTCAAAAAATATGTATTTTGGAAAAAAGAAAATCCACGTTTGCTGCAAGTATGTAACCAGAAAGCAAAGAGTAACATCACTTGAAATGCCTCCAATTTTTTTCTTCCCTTTTAGAATATCTAGGGTTTTTGCATCTAGCTGGGGTCCAATTACTGTATTGAGAGAGAGTAGCAGATTTCCAGAACAACTGCATTCTCTCACAGCTGCTCCCACAGAAGAGGTCATCTACGGTTTATCAGCCTGGCCGCAAAAATTCATCTGCAATGTGCTTAGGTCTCACCAGTAATACACAGGACTATTAGCTGGAAACCACGGTGCAGTGAATAGAGCAAACTAGAAAAGGTCTCTGGTGATCCATGTCCAACTTTCAGCTCAGTTACTAACACAATATAAATAAATAATGTAGCAGTAAGAGAGTGCAATTTAGGAGTTACATAAAAGATCAAATCAAGGCTTGGAAACACTAGTCATTCATTATGCTGCACTGTTGTGATACTCTACCATGTTTTTCAAGACTTACATGAATTGCAATGCTCTACTACAACGAAACTACAATACCCTTCAGGTACTACTACTTATGATAAGTAGAAACTCAAAAAGTAAAAGAACTCATTATTTGTGACTTATAGTGGTTGTTAAAAAACCCAAACAAACAAACAAAGTACTGCATGTTGTGAATGTATTCATTACTTCCCTTCCTGCATAAACATTTAACCTCTTTTGGGAGGATGTCAAATATCATTCACCCTCTAGAATGTCTGAAAAGCCATGCACATATTAAAAACATACAGTCAGATACCTTAACTGTGTTTTTCTCACAATAGTTATCTCTTCATATTTCTGACCCTCACTGAAATCCAGAATTAAACACATATAGAAAGTTATCTCAGCCGGACAGCAAGTTTGGCTGTCACACTAAATGTATTAACAAAATTTATCAAGAAATTATCAGCAATATTTTTTTTAAGATTAGTACCTTTTTCCACTCCTGTATCTCTCCCACTGATTTTGTTGGCCCTAATCAGAAGGGTAAAATAAGTAGGATGCAAGTCTGCATGCTGTGTTCCCATCTGTAAATGCTTAATCTTTTTCTTGAAAAGTGGATATCAAAAAGTATACCCTCAATATCAAAGTGTTTTAGGGAAATGCAGAAATGTGTAGTGTCTCCATGGCAGGAAAAATATAGTTTTGTTAAAAGCATCATTTAAATGCATGTTCCAAGAATAGTGTGCTGTTTTCCTATGAACAAGCCTATATGCATTTATTCAAACTACTAAATTAGCACTATCCACAACTAAAGAGTACAGAAGATGTTTTGGTGTTCATAATTTGAAAACTTTCAAATGGAAATTCTACATGGAGACTTCAACATGCAGCTTAACATAACTGTTTCTAAATGCAATTTAGATCTTCTACTCATTTCCATTTTCTCTTTTTATTTTTTCCAAAAGATTGTAGTACAGCTAAAGATAAGACTCGGTGTTCTGCAGAATAAAAAGTGTATGCAACTCCCCGCTCCAAACAGCAAAGAGAATTCATTAATTGTTTATTGCAATACAGTATCTGCCATTGCCCCTCTCTGTGCATAATAGTGTGTCCCAGGTCATTATAGCCCTGGAAATTAGATGACAAGGGCCTTGCCCTGTGAGATGTGAGAGTTATCTATTCTGATGAACATCAGTTTCAGCTCAAGGTGCCTGGTAACAGCTTGTGGCACCCAACAACTCACAGAATCAGACCTCAGATTGGACCTCATACATTTTTAAATGAACTCTGTTCCTGATATCAACAGGAATGTCTCCTCAGAAACAGTTCTCAGAAAGCTACAAATTTTCCGAAATTCTCAGGAGGCTATCGTATTTTAACCTGTGTAAATGTCACCCTGTGCTGTAACTTCTCACCTCCATACATTATGGATTCATGACTTTTCCTCGTAAAGAGGGTTCTCTTTTTAGTGCAAGCTGCAGAGAGACATGCAGTTTTCAAAAGGTCCCTAGGTCAGATTTCTCGTGTCAGCAATGGCATGATATTCCATAGTAACTAAAATCTGGGCTGTTTGGGTGTGCACAGCATATGCTAAGTAACATCCTCTATAGTAGTCAACTGAAACTTCAATTCCCTGTCTCCAGATCTTATATATGGAAATAAGAAAAGCCTTATCTATGTTTTCCATATTACATGCAGAATGCAAAGTGCTGCTCACTAACGTTTTGATTGTGGACATGATAAATACAGTGATTTTGTGCCATCATAAAAGTATCTTTTATGTCATTTTGAAAATATAATTTTTTTACTGCATTTGTATGATTTCTTTTGAAAGCAACCATGGCCTTATGGCATTTCCCAATGATCAGTAATTTTCTTTTTCTTTTTTAAATCTGGACACAGGAACAAGCCTAAACTAAAACTAAGGCTCAAGGTAGATGGAAAAAGGTCTAGTAATCAGCAAAGGAAATAGGCTGTGAATAGTCTAGATAAGCATATTTCCTTCAGACAGTGTAGCAGCATCTTTAATGCATCCAGAGAATGTCCTAGGTCACCTAATGTCAACACCCCACTGTCAACATTGTACAAAAGATAAGAGAGAGCTTGAAGTAATTCAAAAGCAACTGCAGAAGCAAGCTGAAAGAACATAGATTTCAGGATAAAACTCCTCAAGGTTTTATGTCAACAAAGCACTTTCTTAGCCTGTGAACCTCACGTTTTCACACATCATGAAGAAATTTAAAGGTTTCCATCCGTTCTGACAGGTTTTGTTTATTCATTTTCTCATATATGAAAGAGTTTGTACACAAGCTCTCTGCTGCTGTTATTACCAAAAAATAACTGTGTCTTGTTCTTTACACGGGGCTCTACAAGCTCTAGTGCTGACCCATTGCCAGACAGCATTCTGAATTATTTTTTTTGGGTGGCTTTGTGCAAATGAATGAATTCTGTGTCCTATAAAGATTCGTATATCTACCTTGACTTTAAATCAAAACATCCAACCTCACTTGCAGCATGACGTATCTCTACAAGAAGAAATTGATTTATTTATTCATAGAATTAAATTGCTTTGATTATAATGTACATGCTTTGAAACATCAGTTCTCTCTCATCCCATTATTACAGTTTCCTAATTATCTCTTTAATCACACTACCTAATATTGTAAAGTGCCTTGGAGTGTGTAGAGAAGTTGTTGCACATTAAGAACTAAATTAGCAGATTTGGAGAGGAAAGAAGACTCTTTTTTATGTTTTTCCCATAGCCATGTGAAAAGAAGAGTCTGCTTTTCATCCTTTTGCTGACACTACACCTCTTAAAGTCCAGGTGGCAGAATATGATCAGACCATATGCTTCAGAGAAAAGTATTTTTCAAAATATCACTTCGAACTTACAGTTCATTAAATTTTACCTTCCTACTCATGCCTTTTTAGCATCTCAGTTTGGTTAACTACTGTGAAGCAAACCAAAAGAGGACCTAGGGAAACAGATGACAAAGCCCTAGACTGCAGTAGAGGCCTGGCCCAAAGGCAAGAGTCTCATTAAGTTCCCTGTTTTTGAAATGTCTTGTTGTAACTTTTCATTGTGTTCATGATATAATGTAAAATAAAGAATTAAACAAACAAATAAACAAATAAATAAACATAGTTCTATTCTGAAGATCTACTGCTTCTCTTCTTCTGATTAATTTTAATTTTAAGGTGTGTCTTGGTTGAGACTTGTCCTCAAACTATTGTTTTTTATAGAAAGGCTCAAAGACTGTGTGTAGATGCCCCCAAAAGATCAAGGGTCTTCCTCAAATTCTTGTACTAAGAACTTGCAGTTTATGTTAAAAGATATATAATTTCTTCACATTTAATCAGGCCATCCATTTGTAAAGGACCACAGAAGTCAGTATTCAATTAGAGAATCTCAATTTAGTCTCTTGGCTCTCTTTGATTTCAAGATGTTCCTGACCTGCTTAATGTTGTGAAAGCATTTCTAGTCTTGATATTATTTCATTCTCGAAATATCCAGCACCATAGAAACAAAGAAACAATAATCCAAAAATAAAACTGAACAAAACCAGACCAAACAAAACCAAACCAAGTTAGCCATCTTCTGTCCATCTGACAGATGCTTCCTGGAACATCCTTCACTCTTGACCAGGTGTTTTCAAGCGTGTTAATTCTGACAAAATTTTGAGTCCATTTTGGTCTATTGCTTTTCCCACACGCTTTTTGAAAATTCTCATTCTTAACTTTTTTGGAAGGTTGACTGTGCTGCATAAAGTCATCAGAGAAAGACATTTTTCCTTGTGATTGTGTTGTCTATACTTCTTATCTTCCCCCATTCAGCAACAATGCCAGCCAGGAAAGGGATGCACAGCAGGTTCTACAACAAATTGTTCTGTGGTTTGGTTGTTAAAATTTTATGTGTTTCCAGAATTATTTTCATAATATCTTATGAAAATTCAACAATAAAAGAGGATGCTGCTAGTCAGGATCCCTTTGAAAGGTACAAAACTGCCCCTAGTATACATACTTGACTATCTTTTATTTTATATATGTATACTTCACTAACTAAGTTTTCTACAAGAGGTTACATGGAACATTACCCTTCACAGCCATCGTTTTTCAGAAATTTGTCTTTTTCAGGAATATGACAAAAATTTAATTTTAATGAACATTTTGATCACTTTCCTTGGCAAGAAATATCACATTTTAAAAAAATTCAAATCCACCACCAGATATCTTTAATGCATACTAACAGTCTTCCTTTGTAAAGCAAGACTAGTCTATTACCTCTCAGTTTTATTTAGATGTGGATCCCTACCTACTTTCTGTAACTCTTTTGTTTTATTCTTTTTGCATGTAAAAATCTACCTCAGTTTTTTTGTATCATTTTGGGTTTTTTAATTTACGTTTTTTAAACATGTAAAAAAACTACAAATGAGGGATATTTAAAAGGCTTAAATGTCTCAGATATCGCTATTCTCAGTCCTCCTGCAGCCTGCAGAGGAAAATCAAATCAGAGCAGGTTGTACTACATTGAGATAATATTAAAAGAGACTAGGTAGATTGTGCGGTTATACTATTCAGAATTCATCTTAAATATTGCAGTTAGGATCTTTGGCAGGCAATCAAGCAACCTAGTCTATCAAGACACTTTGTTTTCACTTCATAGTTTCTTATTGTCCTTAACAAAATAAGCTGAAATAAAACAAAGACAAATAAAGGAGGAGGACAGAGCAGAGAAGCTGCCATCAAGTGGAACTGCACAGATCAGATGGTATGGACTAAAAGATTTCTCAAATTGTTCTCTCACACAGGATGGGACAGAAACTGGCACTGAACAATTATTACAATCAAACAGCTGTAATAGTTTCCATAACATGTCTGGCTCAGAGCACAGGAACATGGAGCCAACCTGTTCATCCAAGCCAGTGAGTCTGCAGATGCTTCCAGCATCTTTCAGGAACTTCTCTACAAGCATCATTTTCCATACATTACTTTGCTCAATCAACCAGCTAATTCTCTACAGATCACCAGTCAATACTCCACAGGCCACACATAATTTCTCAGTAATTTTACCTATTTTCTCCTCCTTCATCCTTCCCCTACACTACTACTACTACTGTCAGATAAAGCAACAGTGTAGAAAGAGACTAGACTATTAAAAGTATTTTAAATATAGAATATTTATAGCTTTATTAAAAATTCCATTTGTCATAACACATGGAAAACAGGTCCATGCCAGTTATTCTGCAAATGCAAATGTTTAGAGTATGATCAGGTGAAGTGTCATTTTAGCTCTGTCCTTGCACACATCTTCATCTCTCCTTAAGATGTTGCTGGAGAGCACTTTCTGAGCTACACAAATTTCTCATCTGAACTACCACAGCCACTCTTGATTTGTAAGTGAGCAAGCCCAAAATCCATACATATGTACAAAAGAAATCAGTCACTACAAATTAACCTCTGAGGTTTAGACTGCAGAGTAGGTTAAAACCCTTCTGAGAGTAAAAGATATTTTGATTTTAACAATCAGTTATTATTCTATTTTACCAGTAAAATGATAGTGACCTTAATGTTTTTTTCAATGCATGTTCAATAGAAACTGTTTGACAACAGCCTATCAAACAAAAAAGCCAACAACTTATGCCACTCTGCAACAATGTCACAAAAAAAAGCTTCAACTGACAGCAATATTAAAATATATATGCATTTATAGGCACTTTTCAAGAGACAGAAGAGAGCACACTAGGATGGAAAGGAAGAGAAACAACAAAGGAACTACTGTTTTAACCATTTGTGCTCCTTGTCCATGTTGTGCAGTGCCCACAAACAAATTAGCTTGTTTCAGGTAAAAAAGACATTTCATCCACTTTTTGGCTAACCATCCAGTGAGTAAAAAGTGATGAAGAGATGTTTTCTCTCAACTGCTCACAGCTCTATGGCCACCTCTGGGCTGGAACATCAGCCAAACTTTTGGGATACACAGACTTGAACATCAAACAAATTAGAGAAGTTAATGTGCACAAGCAAGCTGCAGCAAATCCCTCTTCAACATTTAGTGTCATGCAGACATTGCAATGAAACAGTATTTTATATCATAAGTATCCAGAAGAACTACTTATCCTATTAATTAATAAAATAATACTAGGAATCAGTGCATTATCTATAAATAGATTTGGGAATCTGAGAAAAAAAACTCAACATGCTCTTAACATAAAGGACACAATGGAAATGGGTATAAACTACCCACAAAGGAAATAAAGCTGGATGTTAGAGAAAGATTTCTAAACATCCTTGAAGTTTTAGAAAGAGCTGCCCAAGAGCATCAGCAAATAAAAAAAATCCCTACTAACCCGATTGTTTCATAATGAAGTTTGGCTTGTTAATGGATGTAATTATACTCTACCATTATCTGCTGTACAAGGACATTGGTATTAGCTATCCTACTTTTTTGCTTACTGAGAAAAAGTGTTAATGTCCTATATGTTAACTTAAGTTTCTGGAAAGCATTTCTAGAAGGGTACTAAGCAACTCTTTTGGCCAAAATGTTTGGAATATCTTCTCTCTCAAAACCAGACACTGGGAGCAAAAGGCAATAGACAGATTTTCAAACTATCTGCATCTGATGGCTGAGGAGGTTGACCTAGGTTGATTTTACTGACAGCTACTGAGTAGACACATTTGGAATTGGAAGTGCAGAATCAGGGCTGCACTATGAGAGCCTTCTGGTTCTCAGTGATTTTATGTATTTTTAACAGCAAATTTAACATTGATCCTTGTTTTAGGCACAAAGAGTCTTCACAAAACAGGCTCAATTCAAGCTTGCTGAATCTGATTTCATTAACAGAACTACACGTACCTCAGGCAAATTTTAAGATGGTTGTATTCTGACTTACTACTGAGATGAGCCATTCTGTGTGAGAAAGCAGAGAAAGAAGTTTCATCTGTCTTCCACCTTTACAAAATTCTCCTTTATCTTTTATTTACAAATTCCATAAATATTAAACAGAGATAATTCACGTAATAAGAAAAATCTGTAGTTATTGATACACCATACATGTTTCACTGCCTGTAGAAGTCAATAAAGTACTCAGACTACTAGGGTAAATTGGCTGCAATGAAGCTAGGATTTTAAGGGTCAAAAAAAAAAAAAGACAAAAGACAAACCCCATGAGGACTGGATACTTAGATTAAATGATCACTGCAGAATGTCTTTCTCAGAAAGGTGATAGAGAATCAGCACAAAGGAACTGAAGTGCTCTGCTACATTCAGAGGTGGACTGCCTTTGCCTTCATCTCAACCAGACAATAAACATCTTCCCAATCTTAGTCTATTTAAAAGAGAAAACCGTTATTATATTCTTTTTCTCATACTCCATAGTGCCTGTACTCAGATTCTTTTTACACCTTGAATGTTTGGTAAACTGCATATTTGCATTGTCTTTTAACATGTTAGATTGTCTCAAGTTCTAATTCAGGCAATGAGAACCTACTAACATTTTTCTTTTAGTTCATATTTTTCCCTAGAGAAACTGATTTGTATGGACATATAGCTCTCACTGTGGTATCACATACAAATGTGATCATAGTCAAGGGCAAGATAGCAGACAAGGCAGACTACTGAGTTCTGCTTTAGCAGTTCCTGTGTTCCCCTGTGTCACAATTACTATCTATACTATCCAATCTGTAATACCTTTCATGTATCTGGAAATGTTTATGAATAATATTCTATTGTATGATATACTGTCTCTTCCATAGCCCCATTTCATTTTTCTAAGTGCTAAAGCAAAATAAACATTTATAGCTACAAATACTTTAGCAGTATTCACCCACATGTCTTTTTAAAGCAAATAATTTTGTTGTCACATTTTCCCCTTTGCATTATATTTTCAGAGAATTCAGCTTTTACCTCTCAAATTTTGTCTTCTATTTTTCTCTTCTCTAGATTTTTAGCTTGAAAAATAATACTGTTCTTCAAATGAAATCCTCTGGGAGATAACTTGTCATCTATTTGTGCTCCACCTATTAGCAGCAGCAAATGAAATTTTGCTGTTTAAAACTGGATGGGCAACCATTTTTAGAGGAGCAGTATCTAACTAAGCAATTTTGTGTAATTACCAGGTACAGGAATGCACAGCTTTTCAGGTCATTTTCCCTTGAGAATAAGTCCTTCTTTAACTATAATTCACTATGTTGAAAACATGTAATAATTTGTTTGTTATTTTGCACTCTTCAGAATCTGGTCTTTAAAGAATGAAAAAAAAAAAAAGATGAGCAGCTCATTTACCTTGTTTTTTAGAGACCACATTATTCACTATTTATGAGCATTCAGGTGACTGGTAGGCATTCTAGGAGATATTTGTGAATCCCAAGAGTTCAACAGATTGCTGCATGAATGATGATTCATCGGGAAGTTTGCATTGCAACTGGATTATTCCCTACTGAAGATCCTCTATTTATTACTGGCAATTCTTCATCTTAAAGATATCCATCAAGGAAAATGTCGAATCAATATCATCTAATGCATGTGACCGATAATCACTTTCAGCCAAGAAATACCATGTTTAAACACTGAGTTCCAAGTAACATTTCCTTAACTTTTATAGTCTTTGAAAAAACAAAACTGTGTTGTATATGCCCTAAATAAAGGTGTTGTTTTATTCTTGTTTCCTTTCTTTCTTTTGGTGGTATTTTTTCTTTCTTTTGGTGGTTTTTTTTCTTTCTTTTGGTGGGTTTTTTTTTTTTTTTTTTAATGTGAGGTGGTGTTAGTTAAGGAATTTCCCTACATGTAGTAACTGGGAGAATAGCAAAGCTTTTACCTGTGATCATGAGACTGTGGGTTTTAATGCTTTCAGGTTTTAAGTGTGTTTTTCTAGTATTTCCAAAGTTATTTTGGGGCAGTTTGTGTATGGAATCAACAGCCTATGATCCTATTTAGAAGAATCAGCTCCAGCATGGTTCTTTGCAATTTCCAGCACTGGGCATAATCATCAACTCTCATCTTTCTACAGTGGAAAAATACCTTTGCAGAAAATATTGCTTATTTAAAACCAATATTTATCTGAGGCAAATAATATTCTTATATTCCATACTCCCTGTTCGTAGACATATCTTCAAAGATAAATGTGTCTAGCCATAAAAATAGATAAGCCTTAATGTCACATGGACAACACTGTTAAATTCCCAAAGACAGGAGTTTTATTTTGTAGCATTTTGAACCAGGACAGTTAACAGCTACAATCCCTGCTGGCAACTTTTCAGTTTGGCATTTTTATTTCAAAGCCACATATGGTTCCCAAGTACAAAATAAACATTAATTATGTCTTTCTATGTCTTTTTATTATGTACTCTAGTCTTCTCTGGGGTCTAGGGTGTGTTTGTTTATTTTACCATCACCAGAGTATCAACCGTTTCCATCTCTGCAGAAGTCTGTTACTGACTCCTGTTGGGGTTTTGTGGATGGTGTCTTGTTTGGGGTATTTTTTTGTTGTTTCATGTGGTTTGTTTTGTTTTGGCTTTAATTTTGATTTTTCTTCAGTTTTGATTTTTTTGTTTTAGACATGCAATTATAGTCTTACTTTGTAATATATTTGTGTTTAAGTGAGATGTCTATATGCATGCAAACATGTAAATATAGGTGCGTCTTCATGTGTTCAGGTTGCTTATTTTGGGTAGTAAGGATAAGACTGCCATCAAATACGTGCGCAAAACTTTGGTTTTTTAAAAGTCTGCACACTTGTGTTAACTAATTAATGCTAAGTAATACAGCAGGAAAACAATGCAGACACTTCTTATTAAAATTTAATCTGAGGTTACAGTTTGCTTGGTTTACCTCATCCCTAGTGGCAATAACACAAGCTAGACAGTAACTTTTATAGCCAAAGATCTGTAGTTTGGAATTCTATTACATTTGCATTTAGACTTCTAATATGTTTTAGGCATATTTACTCCCTTTGGACTTTGAAAGGGTTTTCACTGTAAAGTGCATTTCAATCTTTTTTTATTTGTCTGGATGCTCTTTGATATAGTGATTAAAAAGCTAAAAATACTCTTCCAAGAATGTGCATTATTATTCAAATGTAGTTAAGTCAAGGATATAAACAAGAACAGGATCATTAAAGATGTCAATAGTCTATTTTCCAACATATTTTTTATCATTAGAATGTTTTCAGTTTTTCTGACTTGATATCTCATGGCCTAATGAAATGAGTGTAGGGGAAAAAAAGTAAAGATATGTGATTTTGAGGGAGAAGTTATTTTTCTGTAGAGATAGAATATGAAACGTTACTGTATACTGCAGTGTGGTGCCATTTTCATTTCACTCTTTTTACTGTTCAGCTTTTTAGAAAACATATCTGATTTATTATTTCTGTCTCACAGGACCTGGTCAAGACAAACCTGGAATATAAATATAATCTCCATGGTCTAGGCAGTGTTTCACAACCTTCTTAGTCCATAACTCAATTCTGGCAATTTGGAAATTTTTTTGGCATTTTCCCACCTCTTTTATTGCTTGTACAGCCTGGTGGGTAAAAGTAGGTTGGACAGTGCTGCTCTAGCAGGGAGACTCAGAGCAGAGGGTCAGCACAGAGATCTCCCCAGATATAACATTTCTTACTATGCAATCTCATGCAGCTGCCTTCTGTGTTTTTCTGTCTGCAAGCGCTTTAGGCCATAGCATTTTTTCATTGATCAAGCAGAAAAGCACCCTAATCTCTACAAAGACTAGAGAACGAAGTATATAATATGATCAGATACCACTGGCCTATTTGCAACTCATTATTAACATCAAGTCTGGCACTCATCCTGTGCTCTTGGCTTGACTCGTGATTCGCTCATTTCAATGCCAGTGCTCACTGCAGATTGTTATTACCTTTACTGGAAAGGGTCTACACCTTCATTTGTTACACAACAAAAAGGCATAGAGCAAGGGAGAAGAAATAAGAGCTCCTGTCCAAGTGACAGCATCAAACACAGAGGTCCTCCACACACAAAGTAGCTTTCAAAAAGGGGCCCCATGCAGAGATCAGCTCTCCAAAGTGGATTGAAAAGTGTGGGTTTCTGTATCAGCTTTCTAGTCCTAGAGCCAACAGACATGATTATCACCCAAAACCCTTCATCACTCATGTACTCAGGCCTGGATTTACAGAGAATTCAGTATCTGAACAGATAAGCACTAAACTCTTTCGTGTTAAATTTGTTTTGCAAACTTTATAAACACATTGTTGGTTTTTTCATTTGCCACATAATTTCAGCTTGGTGTTATAATAGAGGCAACAATTCAACCTCCCAGGCTTCTCCAACGGAATTTAAAACATTTCAGCAAAGTATCCCTGTGGGGACTCCCAAGATCACACTGAATGAACAAACTCAGGGATCCAAAACAGATACTTTAGGTCCAGTACTTCACAGCACTGCCACAAAACCTGCACAAAAGCACTTTTGGGAAAAGTAAATTATATATCCATGGTGCTGTTGCATAAGAGTTAAGGAGAAAAGGCAGGAGTTATAAAGGACATAGATGAGATTTTAGAATCATGGGCTTTTTTGTTTTCCTTCATCTCTAATTCCCAACTTTGTACATTAACACAGATGCTGACCAGTTTAAAAACACAGTGGTTACTACAGACTTAGATGAGTCGGCACCATTCTTTAAAGCATGTATTTATCTTCTTTATTTCTTAGTCAGAAATAAAATTAATCTGTATTCATTAAGAAATATCATTAATTGAATCCCTGTGTTGATTCATACTCTCAGACACTACAGACTTTGGGGGACTGATCATGGACGAGCACTTTCTTTACAAATTAAGGCTGTTATTTAATGTCTTATCCTGTTGAAAACAATTCATTACCACATGATTTGACCCAATCTCTTACAAAACATCTGCCATTTGGACACGTAAGACATAATCATATTTTGCATTAAAAGTATGTTGTTATTATAACATTTTCTATCAGTTTCTCTGCTACAACCTAATTTCTCATGCCTGCATTTAGAATAATTTTATCTCCAAAGACTTAAAAAGGAATAAAAAACAACAGCAAACCATGTGGGACAAAAAAGTTGTGAAGGTACTGGGTACTGCTCAGCTTAATAAAGGAACAGTTTGTGAATTTCCATATTCACACCTGGAAAGAGGCTGCCAGTTACAGATGTCAGATTAACACCACAATACTTCCTGAACTCCTCTGCCATTCAGCTCAGCTGCCAGACACAGACAATTACACACACTATTTTGAAACTCCCTTGTTTGCTACGCCCAAAACACAGCCATACAGAAGGCACAAGCTGAATTGTCCTGTTTCCCCTAAACAGGCAATTTCACAGGAAGGTAGTGCCTTTCTCTGTTTTCACCCCCATTAATCATTGTGTGTTTGTTTGTTCTTAACCAAAAAAAGCCTGAAAATCCCTACAGATATCTTTGTATATACCTTGGACAGATATGCTCAGCTGAGACTGAACCTGTCCAAATTCCTGTCCCAAACCAAACAGGTCCAGATAGATTAATTGGAGCTAAAAAACCACTAAATGAAGTATGAAGTACCCCAATCAGGTGTGAATTATTAAACAAATTATAGTAAGCTATTCCTTAAAAAAAATTAACAACAGCTGTGTTAACTCAGTCCAAAAGGTTTATTTCTGCTGTAAATCCAGACAGATTAATTGTTCAGCCTGAAGAGTGAACTGCTCCCCAAATACAGTGACAAAAATAGATTAAAGAACTTCAATTAACCACTGCATTTTAAATCTCATTGAAATGTATGACTTAGTTTTTCTGTATATGAAAGCTCATCTTCTACCTTCTGCTGGTTTTTTTCTTCTTTGATCGTGATGTCTGGGTTGTAGCTACAAAAATCAAATAATGAACCAACATAATTGGCATATAAAAAGAGATGCAAGTGGCTGGATTCCCCAAGAGATATGCAAAGGCAGTCTACAGTTTAAACAACAAAGGGGCTTCCTGAAATTCTAGTAAACACTTCTACAGCATTTACAGTTATAGAATATTCTGGTTGATCTCCAGTAAAAATACAATTATTTTTCTGTGTATACTAAGTAAATTTTATATATTCCTTAGGAAAATAATGGGGGATGCTTTGATATCAACATTTGATTGTATTTCAATCAATGCAGACCAGTACAGTACATCTGCATGCAAGCTGAAGTAACGCGGTGTTTTCTGGACTCATTTTTTGATACATCCACATTATTTTCAGTGTGCAAAACGTACATACACAAAAAAAATTGAACACAAGAAATTCGATCAATATTTTTCTCAAATTACATGTCACCAGAGGCACTGTAAGACATCATTACTCTGAAAGCTGAGATCTTTATTTAGCCCACCTTTCCCAGTTCTGCCAACTACTGTGAAAGTTTTAATGAAACAAAATGTAAAGGTTGGTGTTAATTTCTTTCCTGGTTATGTGTATATATATATATATATATGTATATAACTTTCCCATATATGCCATGTGTACTTTCCTCAGATCAGTCTATAACGTCTCCTGAGGTGACTTGGATTCTTGTCACTTCAGGCAAACACCTGAATTTCTGTTCCTATTTGACACAAATATCTTTTCCTTTTTTGCCCTTTCCTTTCTTTCTTCTACTCAGCTTACTGGAATTGAAATCAGTACAGATTTGTCCTTAAAGTAACTTGTTCTATAATTATGTTGCCTCTTACCACTCAGTAAAATGAAGTATGGGATTAATGAAAAGCTGCCTCAGGATATTTACTGTTTTCTGCACTTAAGAATCAATACTAGTTTGTACTCAAGAAGCACAAATCAATGCTATCCACAAAATAGGCAACATTATCTATGAAACTGTGAGAAGATCAAACTTTAAAGGTATGCCCCTCTAAAAAGGAGCAGAAGTCAATTATATACATAGCAACCACAGGGAAGCCACCATGCAGGTAGAAAATTCTAGAAATAGAATTTATTTTCTAACTGATCTATGCAATCCTCTTTCTTCCTAGGACACATGTATTCACCTGGATTAAATATGGTCTTATGAAACATTTGTTTAATGTGGGAAAAAAAAATCAAAAGGCTCAATTCTTGACTCAGTTTAAAAATTAGCAGAACAAATTTATATAAAACTCTACATCAAAAATCAATGTCCAATCAACAATCCTAAGAGAATTGACTACCAGGAGATAGAGTGAAAAAACAAAATCCTAGATTTGCCGTTCAGAATGTGCTGGATTCTGTTTTGGTGAATGAAATAAAACAAGATTTCTCTCTTACTGTTATAAAAATATTTATATGGCTATTTGAATACCTGATGTTGACCCTATTATGCATTATATAAGACAATTCCAAAATCATTACATAATCTTCCATACCTTTGGGTATCCAGAAGTTCTATATCTATAGCTCTACAGAGTATTATTAAAGTGATGCAAACGTGGTTCAATAGGTGTTAAGTTACACGGAGCTCAAACAATACCCTATTCCAATAATATATTCATGATTACCACCTGAAATGTATCAGGATCCAAAATATGGAAGAGGAGACAAAAAGGAGTACAGTGTTTCCTTAACCAAAAATTTTGCAATTTTTTGCAAGTTTACTCAACATACAATGCATAAATCAAAAATGGGAAGGTCCCTCTGGTTGGACTGGAGAGTTTGAAACTCCCCAACACCTGGAAAAAAAGAAAAAAAGAGAGAAGGATCTACAGAACTGTTCAATACTTCATCTCTACTGGTATTTTTACAAGAGTATGTGTGTCCTGGTTTAGGGCAAATTTGGAAGGAAATCTCCGAATGGGATTCCTCTGGAAAGCAAACCCAAATGACCCCTCTCCCACACCTGATCTGGGAAAAAGAACTTCCTCAGAGAAAAGTGAAAAAAACTATTTATTTAATCAAAGTGCCCACAAGCACAAAGAATAAATAATATGAAACAACAAAATCTTTCGTTGCTCTGAAGTGAGTTGGTAAATTCAGAAAGTCCCTGCCATGGGCAGCTCAGCTCTCTCAGTCTCTTGCCAGGCTCTCCGGAGATCCAGGCCCCGGTGGGCCGCAGGTGCGAGAGCTCTCGGTGCTCCTCTGGGGTTTTCAGTCTGGATCAGTTTAAACAGTCCCAAGAAAATGAAAAATAAAACCAGCCCAGGGAACTTCTTTGCCCTAGCTAGCTAAAACTAACTAAAAGCACAGGAGATCTTAGTCTCACCACTGTCCAAGACTCAGTCAAACACCCGCAGTCCCAAGAAGAGAAGAATGCGCAGGAGTCAGGCAGTTTCTCAAAACAAACTTTGCTGGCTTCTTTCCTTGTTTTGCTCTCAGAATCAGTCTTAAAAGTACAGAACACAACATACAGAACAGACAATTGGGGATACAAGCATCATAAAGTCACGCTAGGACAGTATGTCAACATGTCTGTATTTCATAAATAAGTTCATCCTTCCAAATTTATTTTCTGCAAACATCACATGAAGGCATAGCTTCGTGCAAATAAGCACAAGCTGAAGCTAAGTTCCAAATTTAATTATTGATGATTGCCAGTGACTAGCTCCCTTTCTACAGGCATAGAGTAGACATAGTCAGAGTATACAGTTATTAGTAAGTGCTGGGAAACCCAAATTTACCAACCACAAGCTCCAAGTCCCACTTTAATCTTTGTAAATGTTACTGTTCATCTAAATGAAAGCAGAATTTGGTTAACTTCCTGAGATCCAGCCATCTGTGAAACATAGCCCACTGTGTTAAATAGCCTATGAAACTATATTGTACAATAAAAATAGTTTGTGCTATGCTCCAAGGATTTATTTAAAAGCTCTAAACAAAAAATATTCTGAAAAAAATATAAGCAGCAATAGAAAAAGAAACTACATCTTAGTTGTAAAGAACTCACTCAAAGATTTTGGGATCATGTAGTTCAAAAGTTATAGAAATGCATTTTTATTAGTACCTTCCAATGGTGTCTCATGAAGTTTCATCTCAACTGGGATATATGTTTTTGTTCCCCTTAGCTCACACAAGTACATTCAGGCACAAGCTGACTCAGAAGAAAATTGAAATAAATATTGGGAAATATTTCAGGTCTAAACCAGCTACAGGCATCCTTCCTGGTCCCGCTTTCTATGATCCAAGGACTACAAGACTTGTCCACATATTCCAAAGAGCTTACTGGCAATGAGAGGTGGATGGTTTCACAGCTACAGATGATATTATTTTCAGCCTCACAGTGGCACATAGGTAGATTTTCTGTACAGATGCATCCCTACAAAATCCAGTGATGAGATCTGTAATGGATTTTACTGGCCACAGCCACAGAGGCTGGGCAGCCCTCCTGAAACTTGCATGATGTAGCACCTCCAGACTGCTTGCAAGATACGAGTTCATTGTGACCAACAGGCTACCTATTCCTGCACAGGAGTTTGAGCAGGGAGTGTTGGAAAATAAGCATGAGTTTGAAAAAAAAAAACAAGAACCACAACATAACAATTTTAAGCCTTTCACCATCAGGAAATAAAAGACTTTGCAGGAAGTATATAGCTCTCATGACACTCATTTTGTGTATCAGATTACACACTCAAATTTATTTCCCATGATGCATCGTATGCTGTTATAATAATAATAATAATAAAGACTAGTTTAAAACTCCATTTCTAATCAAAAAAGGGCTTTGGTAATTTCTTTTGATCATTGTCCTTTTAGACATTTTCACCTTGATGTAAAAACAAAACATTTTTGATGCTATCTTTAATATTTACACTTGATTCTTATCACATTTATTCTGGGGCAAGATTTACATTTAAGTGGGGGTTTTTTGGGTTTTTTGTTTGTTTGTTTGTTTTTTCCCCTAAGACTGCAAGTAGTTACATCAAATGCCACAACATTTAATTTCCTGCCTTCCAAATTGTGGCATTTCATCCAGATCTTCAATGCACACAGAGACTGTGGATGTATTAGACTGGCCACAGGGAGAGCAGCTCCTTCCTCTCCCCACCTCCTGCATATCACTCACTATGCACCCACACACACCTTGCTACACAGCATAGGAGAAGCTCCACCTTCCTAACCTGCACTCCAGTCAGGGACATGGCTACTACTACCTGTCCTATCATTTGGAGAGACAAGAAGTGATGAATTTCTGCCTCACCATATAACTCAGCAAACGGTGCTCATCATGTCACTTATGAATTGGCTCTGCTCTGCCCAAGAGTTTTTACATATCCTCCAGCATACTTGGAGATCTCAACATAAAACTGAGGACTGCACTCATGCATCTGCAGTGCACTCCAGAGTACTCCAAGTCTTTAAACCAATGAATTACCAACCAGGTTACTCATACTAAGACACACAGCAACATAACCCTAGTAATTGTTTTACAATGTTATGTAGTAATAGGACAAGGAGTAATGGCATTAAACTGGAAGGAGGTAGGCTTGGATTAGGTATCGGGAAGAAGGTGGTGAAACACTGGAACATTGCCCAGAGAAGTTGTGGATGCTGCATTCCTGGAGGTACTCAGGGCCAGGTTGGATGGGGCTCTGAGCAGCCTGGTCCAGTGGAAGGTGTCCTTGCCCATGGCAAGGGGGTTGAAACTAAATGCTTTTTAAGGTCCATTCCAAACCAAAGTATTTGAGGCCTCTAGAATTTAATAAAAAAAGAAACCAAGACTAAATTTATCACACACACATCCTCCCCATTCCCCCAGTACATTTAATTTCAGATAGATGAAGTTATATGAGAAAGTGTTGCCTTTGACATTTAAAAATAATTGTTTTGTAGTTTCTCAGCTACCCAATGTAAAGTCACATGTGAAAAGACAGCTAAGAGATTATGCAGAAATTAGAATAAAACGAAATCCCCAGCTACACTTTTTTAAAGGAAAACCGCTTTGCCAGGCTAAAATAATGTTGCACAACACCTGACTTAGCAAATTCCATCAACTAACTATTCATAGTGAGTTTTTAATAAGCAATACTACCCAATTTCTATACATTAAGATGAGAAACAGAGGTAATCTTTTCTTCATTAACTTCTTCAAATTTTGGAAGTGATAATAAAAAGTCTTCTGCACTTGAAATTGATATGCAAGTAAAACAGCTCCATCACCTGCAGCATGGTTTAAAACAATAATGTGGTTTGAACTCCTTGTTTTTTCAGACCACACAGAGGCAGCTTTGATAAACAGGTGCTATAGAGGTCAGGCAGGTTTCAATTTTTTTTTCCTCAAAATGTCTTCCAGCAAATAGTTTTGGTTGTGTCTAAGAAATAAGGTTTTCTATTCTGAAATAGTTCAGCACTATCATTTCTTTAAAGGAAGGTTAGAAAAGACTGACAGGAAAGCAATAAAATCCCTGAAGAAAGGATTAACATTTGGGGAGGGGCAAGGATAAAAAAAAAAATTATCATTATTTAACATAATTGACATTGCTGTTTAGTTGGACATTTTCTAAACTTGACATGTTTTAGGAATAATTTGTCCCTAACTTCTGCTACAACCTCAACAAGTCCAACAATATTCTCGGAGAGCAGGCAGCAAGTCTCAGTAGCACTTTCCTTACGGTTGCCCCCACTTATATAATTGGCATGAGTAGGACTGCTTGCACTCCTCACAGCCCCAAGGAGGATTTGAATTTCACAGCATTCAATTTCACCCGCTTTTTTCTCCTCATACACACAATGAAGATGCTTCCTGTGATTTGCTCAGGGAAACAGTTTATTAGAAACATGATTCATGGCAAGAGGTAAAACACCCTCAAAACAAATGTGAAATACTGGACCACAAGGAGAGGTTTTGTTTCTTTTTTTCAATGGCTCCAAGAGAATCAAAATGAGACAAATATAAGTAAATTTTTTTTCTAATTACAGAAGTGACACAGGAACCTAATGAAGTTACCACATCACCAGGATTTTACATATATTCTGCACCAGTTATCATTCCAGATTTTAATCTTTTCAGATGAAGCAGACTTCAGATTTTGTGGGTAGCAGCTTAATGAAGAAAGATCTATTTATAATTAAAATATATATTTTTAATTATATTTATAATTACATATCTAAATGATCTTATTGTACTTTACTAGTTACACAAAACACAGCATACATGCAAAGATGTATTCAGCTTTACTCAAGAAAGGAGCTGAAAAAATATCCACAACGCAGTATCTTGAATGACAGAATAGAGAACTAATTATGGATTACAATTACTTAGTTAATCTACTTGTGATCATTATGCAACATTTCCCACTACTACAGAATTATGAAAATCACCGGGGGTAATAGGAGTAATTTGTGGCCTCTCTGTTCAACTTCACACAAACTCTGTTTCTTCTAAGACTGGGATGCACTAGCATTAACATGTCCTAGCAAACAAGGCACAGTACTGCAATTCAGGCAATCTGTACTCTGCTGGCAGGGATTTGCTGCAAACCATCTTTCACACGTCAGCATGACACTGTTCCCCTTTCGACTTCTTTCATCTTAACAGTGACAGATGTTTGGGACTAGAATAGCATATTATACTGTATTTCTATTTCCCAAATGCTTGCTGGCCTGGCTTCACTTGAGGCCTTTAGGTGCTAATGAAATATAAATGATAATGCAGACACTGAGCTCTAAGTGCTTCCTAAAAGCTTAGCTGAAGAATACATTTGAAATAATACAGGACTTATTTGTCCTACAGGATTTTTTAATGTTTTGCACAGAATTCACATTTTTAGATGAGTATGCTTTGAGGTCAGGGCAAGAATTTGTCTTGCATAAGCAACTCAGCTGAAAGTAATTTACTTGAGAGGCTCAATCAATTCTCCTTCTGAATGCATTCAACTTTGCAGCAAAGCAGCATTTGATGGAGTACATGTGATGGAGTACAAAAAGCATACTGGAAAGGTTCCTTTCAATTATAGTATTTTAATTTGACAGAAGAAAGTTTGTCTTTTGCAGACTGTGATTTGCTAGCTAGAAAAACATTAACTTTTGAGAGAAGAAATTTCTGGCACATAATTCTAATATGTCTGTCAGCCACCTAATGTCTCTACTGGGATAATATAAACTTTTCTGAATTGTCATATCTTCACTAAAATCATTGGTTATCCTTTAGACACTGAAAATACCAAGAGGACCCATCTTTAACAAGAAGGATAGCAGAGTGATTTTCAAGTCAGGCCCCAAGTACTTTGGGCTGCACAGCAGCAGCTGATACAGGTTTATTCTTTCTACTTCCACAAGTTATTTAATGCATTTGTTGGGCAATTTCTGGTTATCCTGCATAAGGTAAAATTTTCTTTCCCAAACAAAGATTAGAACCTGAATTGGATCTTGATCCTCTGACCACAATTTTCCACATTCCACTGAAATCATTAGCATTTTGGACACAATGAAGATGGCAGAACCTGATCTGCCCTGTGTGCCGGGGTCATTGAAATTTGCTATTTTGGAATTAAATGCAGATTATCACAGAAGCCAGGAGTTGCCATATGTTCACAGTCAATGGCTTTTTATTTGCTAATAGTTACCCGAAGCTTTTGTGTATGTAGATGTTATTTGCATGTGGCTTTAGGCAGGTATCTATTAATTCATACCTAGATAGATAAATATAACCAGACAATAAAGCTGTCAGAGAGAAGAGATCTTAACCAACAGCATTTCTAGAGAGATGTACCGTGGATCACAAATAAATATATACTATTAAAATATATATTATATTAGACTACAACTTCAGTTAAAGAAATGACCAGATATAAATTTACAACAGACAAGATTCAGATGGGAAATATAAAGATCAATTACCTACCTCATTGTTTCAACAAAAATGAATGAATATAATTTATTACTACATAGACCTCTTGGACTTTCACAGTATGTCTAATAGAATTTAAGAAATAAATTTAGATAAATTCCTGGACTATTAGAGTAGCTGACAAAAAAATGTTAACACAACTGTGATTATATTGGGACATTAAATTTGTATATATATAGGCCAATTTCAAGTATCAGCAGAGATGCTTTATACCAGGTATGCTGAACTGGGAAAAGCAATCAACAAAAAACCTCAAACCAAAACACTAAAAATCAACCCTTGCTATCCCATCCAAAACCCACCCCTTAAACATTGCACACTGGTGTCCACTGATGAACAAAAAATCTGAGCAATGAGGGAAAAAAATCCAAAGAAATTCGGTACTTCAGGTGTCTTGGAAAGAAAAATAATGAAACGGATTCAATTGGCAATGAAATTAAGGTCAGAATAGCAATGAACAGATTATCTTGTAATCCTGAATCCAGCTAGACAAAACCAAAACCTCTGCATACTAAAGTATGAATATTCAATAAAATATAAAGACAACTTCACTATGTAGAACTTCAAACTGAGGACTTAATGAGATCCTCCAATGAGCACCTCACAAACGGCTCTTTTGAAGAAATTTTCAGGACCTGATTGCCAGGGAAAATGTTACAAGAAAATGCAGAAATAAAGCCATGTGGGAACAGAAGTAACTGATCAAAAATTGCAATTTTGGAATGCCTATGAGCAGTAATAAGACTCACCTGTGAGAAGAATATTAAATGAGGAACACTTAAGCAGAAATAATCCATTTTGAAGATTTAAAATAGAAGCCTCTTAAAAACAATTAAGATGGCAGAGATGATTATAAAAGAAAGATAAAATGGCACAACAGTCTCAACTGCACTCCAAAGTTATTCTAGAAGACTAAATGGACAAATAAACATAATGTTCTGCTGCATTTTTAGGCAGATCTTCTGGTCAGTGCTTTTAACACAATAACAATTCCTTCCTGATGCTGCAATGGGTCTTGATGACTGCAAAGTCACCTCAAAAACACATTCCTATTGTCTGGTTAACTACACAAAAATTACTGTTCTAAAACTACAATGGTGCCTCCCTGAACATGAGAAATAAGGAAATTTAAAATACAAGAAATTTAGAGGAAAAGGACAAGGCGTACTGAAGTCTCCCAAAAGTAAGATATAATAAGATATTTAAACATGCCACACTTCAAGGGACATAATATAAAAAATGCATGTTTTTCCAAAAGGGTACACTAGATTTCCAACATATTTGCCTGTGAGGTAGCGCAAGTATTGCAGAATGACTCTCAGTTATGAATGATTTGGTGGACCAAAATGCATCACATTGTGGTATGCTACCTTCTAGGTGCAGTTGAGACCACATGCTTGTCTCAAAGTGCAAGAATTCGTCTCTCCCCTCGTAAGCAACATTAATCAATGCTTCTACTACTTCCAGACCCTTAACGCTCTTACACTGGTAAACCCACAATTTTTTTGATTATTTTTATATTTTTCTCACCTTATTGGGATATACACCAAGTTCCAGAGAGTTCTTCATGCAGACAAGTTGGCAATATTCATCAGAAACTATGGAATGATAAATAAATGTTCATATTTCTTTTTTTATTTTTCTTTTTTTTTTTTTTTCCATAAAAGCACTCAAGAAGCACAAGTACAGATCATAGAAACACAGAACACTTTATGTTGGTAGAGGCCTTAAAGATCATCTAGTTCCAACCTCCCAACCACAGGCAGGGACAATTTCCACTAGACAAGGTTGCTCAAAGCCCCATCCAACCTGGCGTTGAACATTTAAAAGGAATGGTATATCGACAGCTTCTCTGTGAAACCTGTTCCAGTATCTCACCACCTTCACAGTAAAGAACTTCTTCCTAATATCTAGTCTAAATCTACATCTTTCCGTTTAAAACCATTACAGCTTTCTTTCTGACTCCATGACCTTGTAAAAAGTCCCTCTCCAGCATTCTTGTAGACACAGCTTTTCATATTGGAAGGCTCATGGAAGATTCCCCCAGAGCCTTCTTATCCCAACTCTCTCAGCCTACCTTCATAGCAGAGGTGGTCCAGCCTTCAGATCATGTTCGTGGCCCTCCCGTGGGCTCACTTCAACAGGTCCATTTCCCTCTACTTCTCATTTTTGGGGCCCCAAAACTGGACACAGAAGTGGAGAATCACCTCTCTCAAAGTACTGACCACACTGCTTTTGATGCTGTCAGGACATGGTTGGATTTCTGGGCTGCCAGCACACTCATTCCTGGGTCATGTTGATGTTCTCATCAACCAACACATCCAAGTCCTTCTCCCCAGGGCTGCTCTTAGTCCATTCTCTGCCCAGCCTGTATTTGCACTTGGGATTGTCCAGACCCAGGTGCAGAACCTTGCCCTTGGCCCTGTTGAACTTCATGAAGTCCTCAGGGGGCCACCTCTGAAGCCTCTCCAGGTCCTTTGGATAGCACCTCTTGCAACCACACCACACAGCTTGGTGTCATCAGCAAACTCTCCGAGGGTGCACTTCATCACTAGTTGAAGAAAAAAAGACACCTTCATTCAAACTTGGATGAAGTTATTTTCTACATAAAAAATCTCAGCTTTAAAACTCAGAAAAGATGAATTTTGACAATAAAAATTACAAAATTCTTTATTTAAGTACTACATGGCTTTCTCATTCATCTTAAAGCCTATGGATTATTTTTAGTTTGCTTTCATTCTTACAAAATTGATTATCAGTATCCACTAAGAGCAACACAGCAAGGTAATTAATGATATTTTCATTTTAGTGGATATATATCACCTGAAGTTTACCTTGTTTGTATAAAGGACATGCAAAGGAGGACTTTTTGCTTAGAAAACAAAATGAAACAAAACAAACTAACTAACTAACCCCCCAAAACAAAAACACAAACAAAAATTTCACCATAAAACCACCCACACCCCCACAATCTCATATGATTAGACAATTTAAAAATATATAATATTTAACAAGTGGTAGTTGCTGCTAAGTTGATATTAAAACAAATCTTTCCTTAATTAGTGAATATGTTGATCACAAAGTAGTTTTATAATTTCTGATCAGTAATAAATTGGTTTTTTAAGGCTCCAACCTTTTAAGAGACAGGAGAATTGAACCCAAACTTTCTTCATGATAGGAATAGAATCAATGGCAGAAGTGTTAACTGGAAAGGCCAAAAATAATCGTATCATTATTAAGGTTGAGAAATGCCTTTAAGATTATTGAGTTCAACCATTAAACCAGCACCACTGTGTTCACTACTAAACCTCTAATACCACAACTACATGTTTTTATGAACAATTCCAGGGATTGATTCCATCATTTCTCTGGGCAGCTCCTTCCAACGTCAACTGTCTTTGAGTGAACAAATCTTTTCTAATACCCAATATTACCCTCCCCGTTAGAATACTATGTCACAAAATTTTTGTCCCTTTGGTACTGCAGGGTAGTATTTATGACCTCACACCCCCTTTGCTGTCAGTGAGCCCCCAGCTGTGTCTGCACAACACGACAGCTGCCCTGGTACTGCAATCAAAGGCTCTTGGAAATGTCTTTGTAAAGACTCATTTTAATAACTCAAGTAACTTCCATTTTAGTATCAAAAAAGGTGATAAAAATAAGCTGATAGCAACTCCAATCAGTAGCTCTCTACATTAGCAGCATGGATCTGAGAAATCAGTCTGATGTTTTGTTTTCCAAGATCTTCCTTTGTGTAATCAGTATCTGCACCCAGTACATTTATGATTGATTTTTTTCCTCTGCTCTACTTCCCCAGACATGTTGCAGACACATTTCAGTTATTCTGTCATCTTTTAACAGCTTCTCTGTGTCCCTAGTTCCATTTGTTTTCAAATTAATTTCCTGCTCATTCTAGCAAAGGGTGAACTGATATACACCTGTGCTTAACCTGACCATCATCAGTACCAACTTCTTGAATAGCTATTTCAGAGGAGAAGGGAGATCAATGTGACACCGGAATGCTGGTTCACAGGAGATCAGGATGATAACAGTACTACCTACATTATGCTGCTCTATAATAATTTCTTATTACTGCCAGAGTTATTGATGCATGTAGAACAAAAATAAAAAGATAATGAATTAACCAGACTGACGGAGCTTATACAACAGCAAGCACATTCCACCTGCTAGGCTTAACCAAATAATTCTGAGACAAAACATAAGAGAAAAACACTCAGATATTGAGCTTGCTGACATCATTAACACTGATTTTTCAGTTGTTGAAAAAGAAAGGGGATACTAGTAAGTTTTTAGCACTGCTCAAAGCAATACTACTCCTTCATTCCCCTTCTCATTTTTCAGTGGCAGACTAATTTGGTCTGTACAGCGCTATCTACTTTGTTGGCATTGTTAGGGAGTAATTCCCATACTGTCAAATGCATATTTAGGAAGCAGTAGAAGCCTATCCCATTGTTCACCCAGAAGAAGCTGCAGATGTCCATGTGTAAGAACCACTTCCTCCTTTATTTCACCAGTTTCTGCTGTTTGGACACACCAGGAAGTACTACCCTGGATTTCTACTTCTTTCCTCACAAGTCATCCACATGGGAGAGTCAGAGGACATGTTTGCTTGACCACATTCCCTCCTGATGAGCGCTGATGACACGTTCGTGGTGTGAAGGCTCAGCTGAGAGTGACAATGGCAGATGTAACAGTCCTTTCATCTGAATCAAAAAAACTATTATACAAAGACACATTTCTCAACGGTGGAGTAAACCATAGCTTATCAAAGGTATTTCTGCAGAAACACAGGAAGGAGTTTCAGGGAGGTGACTACTCAGAGAAATATGTGCCTGAATGTGGGGATCCATCTCTTCACAGCTGGGTGGGAAGTAAGCAGAGGCAGCATCAGTCTCTCCAAGAGGTAAACAGGATACACAATGCATAAATCCAGGAAGCTCCGGCAATGGGCATCTCAAACAAGGCCATGTAGGGAGTCTGTGATATAACAGGCCACATTAATAACTGGATGGCAATACTCTATAATGGTTCTTCTAGTACTAAAGCTTAACTCTCAGTTTAACTCTCAACTCAATTCCAAGAGAATTTAAAACAACCTTATACTTTACTGTTTATTATTTTGTTTTTCTTATCTTTTTTCATACCACATCATTATGCAACTTCTTACATGCATAGCAAAAACAAAGTCTATTTCTGATTTCATGAATACCAAGAGGAATGTTTTCCTAAGCAATTAGTAATCATCCTAAGACACAGTTCCACTCATAGTTATAGAAAGTCAGGAAAAAAAATATTTGAAATGCAAAGCATATCCACTACTAAATTATCAAAAAGACATAATAGCAGGATAGTAAATATGTGGTATGTATATTTAGTATTTATTATAGAAATTTACTGCATATAAATTATAAGGAAGTGCCAGATGCATCTAATAAACATGAGTAAGGAAGGTTTCATACCCCCAGAGCTATATATGATGTTGTCTTATAGCTCTCGGGTTGAAAACGTTGTGTGAAAATCACTTCACCTTGTTTAATTGGAATTGGATTCTCTACAGTTTCTATCCTGCGTTAACCAACTAGTCCAAAGCAAGTTTCTACAGACCTATTCTCCCCATAAGAAGAAAAATGCAGTTTTTACTAAATAGTTAGTGTTCCAAGGAACAAAAAAAAGTACATTTTTTAGCAGAAGCATGTTTTCTAACTGTAGTTCTTCCACTGCAGAAAGACATCATAAGGGATGCATTTTGCTCATAAGTATTATTTTAAAATTCTCCCTTTAATTTTTAATATTAAAAAAAAAGGAAAAAATATAATCATTATCCTCAGACCATCAGACCTTAGAAATTTAGAAATGTGAAAGGGAAATGCTGCCTAGCAAAAAAAAAAAAAAAAAAGAAG
>VWYN01015176.1:85167-100180 GCA_013400075.1 Hippolais icterina | reverse complement strand
TTATTATTATTATAGATGAAGTTGGCAAGTTATTTAGAAAAATGCACTATCCCACCTCCGGTTTTGTCAGTTATAATTATGTGCTTTTCCTTAGTCAGAAAATGATTCTTTCAACAGCTGGTTTGCTTTATGTGTTTGGTAGCATTTGATGTACTGCCAGATACTTAACCTGTTGGTTTTTGTAGCTCATAAGGTCTGTGGAAAAATCCACTAAATATGCAAAAGCCATTAATTATATTAGATTATATACAAGTTCCTTTTTTCTTTCAGTAAACTTTGTCTAAAATGAGCTGTGGCATCAAAGGTACTTTATCAGCAGATTGCCAGAATCTTCTGATGCAAGCTCCTCGTATTAGTTCTGCAAACTCTACACATCTCTGCTTTCAGTATCAGAGGTGGATTTTTCAAGTGGGATAACTTCCAGCAGCAGCTTGTTACTGCTGCAAAGTATAGTCTTGCCTGTGTTTCAATTGATTGGATTTTGGGTCATCACAGCATGCCAAATCCAGACTCTTTGGGTCAGTGTCACAGCCAGCTTTGAAATAATGCCTCCCTTGGCCCAAGTCCAGACTAAGCTGCATTTCATACACTGCCCTCCAAAAAAACAGGCTTTGTTAGGACAGAAGTGATTGTATGAGACATCAGATTGGCAGGTCAGAGAGCATAGACATTACACCCTGATCTTGTCTGCTGAAGCAGCTGTTTAATTTAAATCTTGTTTATTATATGTCATGTCAGAGTATAAAAACCCTCTACTGATGTGAGTACACATATACCTAAACATTCTGCAGAATATGATCCCAAATATAAGCAGTTTTCAGTTCAGAAAAAACATATTGGAAAAGTTGTTATCTTAAGCAGATTCAGAAGTTATTGCAAAAGTTTTAAAATAACCACACTGACTTTCAAGAGATCTGTAAGATCATGGTAAAGTTATATATGAGCGTACAAGCTTCATACATAAACTAAATTCTGAAAGCAGAAAGAAAGGTTTAGCAAACACAAAAAAAGCAAGTAAATGTTTTTTCTGTACATCCATGAATTTTTATGAAATAATTATTTGAAACTTGTAATTTACTTTTCATTTTGAAAAATTTAAACTTTTTCCCATCCTGAGATACCTAAATGGAAAATTCTAATGGAATTCACTGATAATATTCCCAAATGGTAGATTTAAGAACTTTTCCTTAAATATAATCCAAAGAGACTCTTTGAAATGTAGTGTCATTCACGTCTTCAACTCTGCAATTTTCTTAGAAGAAAGTAGTTGGTGGAAAACAGGCTTTCATTTGTGTGAGACAGCTCACATGCTAATTGTAATGTTAATTAAAGACACAAGTGTTAACAAGGACAATAAAAGGTATTTTGTGGTATTTTAAAATGTGATTAAGTGCTTGGCTTCAGAATGTTTTCTATTCTATTTATGTAATATGGAAAAAAGTGCCTTTCTATCTTCACTCCCTTTTTTGGAGGGTGCTAAGTTGTATATTTTGAAGTGGCTTGATCATTGATAGCAAGGGAGGCAACATTGTGCAACCTCAGCTTTGAAAGATTTTACTGAGCCCCAACTTCTTCAAAGATTACCTACAAAATTTTAAAATTTTGTGTCTGGTGACAATGAATGCTTTTCTCTTATGTCAAAGATGATGTAACAAATGTAAACAACTTTTCCTTTGCTTTTTTCCTCATTCTTAAAATCTGGAGAAAAAAGACCACAAAACTACCAAAACTCCACAATGCTGATATAAACTCAAGGCATCAGGTTTGAATACAGAGTTTGGAAATGAAAGTTAAAGGTACAGTTGGCAACTTCCACAGCTGACAATGTCATCTGTTCAATAAAGCATGTTTGATGGTGCGAATGACTGACCTAGTCAATGTGCTCCAGATGATTATCAGCTGTCTTTACACTTACTAGACTCTTACATTTCACTCTTGCCGTTCTGACTGCTTTATAAAACCAGCTACATGATTAGAGAAATAAAGTATTTCCCTACCTTTGTTTAAAATAAGTGAGAAGAAAACTCCAATCAACCATCAAACAGTGGAAGTGTGCACTGTGGGCAAGGTAAATTGGAGGAGTCTGTCTCCAGTTTTGTAATCACTACTACTTTCCTCCTGAAAATCTGTCTCCTTGGCAGATCCACTATTCCCAAAAATATCATCTGCAAATGTTTGTGCAAATGGAAATAGATTATAAGAAGGTGGCAGTGTGATTTCTAAGTATGAATGAAGCTGCTGATGTATTTTTGTAACAGCATATAACTATGTTTAAATTTCTTCCTTTATAATCACTTTGTTTAGGTGAATGTGAGGAAAAAAAAGAAACCAAACAAAAAATGAGCTTAAAATGAAGCCACTTGAGAATATGATTCCTCTGCAGCATATAAAATACAGCTCTAGATCATCTACCCTCTCTCTTGGATTTTATTGATGCTTTGGTAAGAAAAGTCCTGAATACATTATTGCTTTGTGAAAAATAGTTAAGAAACACTGTCTCTGCTCTTCAGCTGTTATAGGCTCAGAACTACAAACTTGGCTTTTGTCAGACATTTTTTTAGATCTCCTAGCCTAAGGGGTAAAAACTCACATTAGCATTACTGTTCACTGTATGGTGAGACTGATATTCAGATGTCTTACATAAGAATGTGAAGCTTTTACATAAATTTTGGTTTTCTATTTTATATCAAACAAATCACACTTAGAGATTGTACGATTCCCACAGACACTTTTCCAAGAAGTTCCTTTATGCAGAGCTGGAGAGGAGGCAAGATGTTGGCATAGCTGTTGACCTAAAAACCTGCTATGCCAACATATTGTCATCTTTCCTGTCTGTTTGCGGCAGAGGGAAGTTATACATTGTAATGGGCATTTGGAACAGCTTTAATCTTTATAGATAACTTGAAATGTCATTTTTCTGACCCTGCTTTTGAATTAATGAGGCAAGTGTTTATTACTTACCTAGCAACCAAAGGAGGGACAGAATTTTACTTGAGTTTTTTTATTACACAAATGACGAACAGCTTAATGTGCTCTGAAAAAGGTAGCATGGAGATGCAAAAAGAAAGGGGCTTGAGGGGGCCATCGGGGGACAGGAAAATAATTGAGTGGTTTTTTCTGTCTGACCTTTACACACTTGCAGAGAGGTTATGAGTTGTCTACATATTATTATTTCTGCTTACATAAATTTTTCCTTTTCTGATTGTATTCTCCATCCCTGTGTACTTTTCATGTTTGTAATTTCTGTTAAGAGCCATCTAATAAAGGGTGTTGGGCAATGAGAATACAATGGTAGTCATAAAATGAATAACCCTTCCCCTAATGAAATGTTAGTAGCTGCATTTCACTGATCTGTTTTCAATACTTAATTAAGAAAAATAAAACAGTAAAACTTGATCTACAAGGTCTCATGACTACTATACAGGGAACCCCATGAAAAATATAAATTCAGTGTAGCGATTTCTACTTCACACAACTAGAATTTTGCTTTGAGAATCTAAAACTAGAGGCTGGATCACAAATAGTAGTGCTACTTAAAAAAACATAATGAAGCAGAACTTGATTCCTCATTATGTACACAAAAGCATAGGAAAGTACACATAAAAGTAGTCCTTTTACACTTCTGACTCATTCTTGTCACTCAAGTACTGTGTTTGATGTGTACATAAAAAAAAGAAGTTTATTGTGATTAGGCTATGTTATTGCCAAACCTAACTTTGGGTTATTATCTGCACCCACCATAACAAAATAATTATAATCAAGTGTTCTTATTATTTTCAGCTATGTAATATTCAGTTTTATATAGCCTCTACTCTTAAGCCATGTATATATATCTGCAGTGGGAAGTCATTCAAGTGATGCCTAAACTTTTATATATATGCTTATTGTATATAACATATTCTAGTATTTTAATGCATTAATGATGACAAACTTGGAGTAGCACACCAAATATAGTTGTAGAAAATTCCATCATTCTAGCAAACATAGAGAATGCTTGTCTCCTGATTGATGTTGACATTAATTTGATATTTAAATAACAAGGTCTGAAGGCTAAAACATGTTACCTTTGTTCTAAAAGCAGGATGCAGACAGAACTGAAAATTCAGCTCCCCTGTTGTGCCAAACCTACCACAGATCCACAGAGCAGCTGTCATCTTTCTTGTGGCAAGGTGACTTCTTGCTCTCAAACAAGTAATGTCGTCTTATTTGAGTACCTAGCCTGTGATTCTAGACCTTGTGCTAGTGCTCTAATAAGCAAAATAAATATTACTTGGTTTTCTGAAAGGAAAATAATGGTGAAAGATACTTAACCTGCTAGAATGAATTAAAGAAAAATGGAGACAGGGATTTGATATTGGAAAACAATGATTATGGTCTGGTAGTTGGAGAGACATAATAATGTTTGGCTTAATAAACAAGTTTTAAGTAAGAGTAAGGAATTTAGGGTTACAACATAGTGTGATGCAGTATGTTGTTTGCCTTGAATTTACTTGCTTTAGCATGAGTAGCTGAATTTTCTGCAGCTGTATGCCCGTAGTTGCAGGCTTTCATCTAGAGATGTTTCTGGCTGGAATAGAGTTAATTTTCTTAGTAATTTTCCTACTAGCATGTACAGTGAGAATAATGTTGATTACAAACCAGTGATTAAGTTATTGCCTAGCAGTCCTTACTTTAAACCAAAGACTTCCTAATTTCCCATCCTCTACCAACTAACCAGTGGATCAGAAGCACAAACCAGAAAATGAGGAGGCTGCAGTCCTCAGCAGAAGCCGAGTCTCGACAAGATAAGAACAGTTATTCGGCTGCCTGTGGGGTCATGGGAAAAGAATTCTATAAGGTATTAGGAGGCCCCAGACCAAAGATTGCCATTGCACCAAGAGGCACGTGCAGGACACATGAGGAACAAATGCATAAACTCTAAGAGAACAAAGGCCCATGGGTTTTTGTAGGGGATCCTTCAATAGATTCACCAGGCTCTAGCTGTCCTATTCATGTACCATTCAATTATTTGGTTATTTTTTCCTGCAACTGGATGTCAGAAACTCTGCTGTGAGGAACCTAGGGTGAAGAAATTTCTTTTTTATCATCTTCATTACATAGGGCAGTGTTTTACTAGTACGCATGTAGAAACTAAACAGTACTGGGCCTTATGCTTAATAATAATACATAAGCATATTCTATGATGAGACAGGAATTATGGCAAAATCTTACTATTTCTGTAGGAAACTACTGTGCTTTAGGAACTATGTGTCTACTATATTCTAGATACTGTAAACTGTCTACTCAATAGATGTGCTTCAAGTAAAGTGTAAGTGCTTTACTTGTTTTGTGAATATAAACTTAAAATTTATGTTAAAGGTGATCTTGCATGTTGAGAAGAATGATAAATGGTGCAGGAAAGAGCTGAACAAGAACAAGGAAAATTATCCATATCTTTCTTGCCAAATACAAGACTGGGCAGAATTACAAGGAAGGGGGAGGCAAAAGCCTGGGGTGAGATTCTGACCTTGCTGGTGTCAGCACAGCTATTGTTGCATCTTTATTTAGCATGAGGATACAGACGTGGAATTGAGTTCACTGTTAGTAAGGTCTGGTTTAGAACATCTTCTATGAACTTCAATCCTTAACAATGCTCAGTTGTTGTGCTTCACTTATCATCCTAACGCTACTACTTACATGCTCTGCTCCTGCTTTGTGACACAGGAGTAGAGGGAACTTGGAGGCCTCTTTATGTTGATAAAAAAGGAAGATAATTTGTCCAGGAGGGACCTAGGGAATGAAATACATATGTACTCCAGCAGGCAGCCCAGTGGATGTTCTTCATTAGTCATCAACATTCAACAGCAGTTGACCAGCTTGGCTCCTGTAACTATGGAAATATTCTGTGAATATAACACCTGTCCAAAATAAGAAAAGACCGTGAACTGGGGAGGGAGAAGAAGGGAGAGGCAAAGGTAATTGAAAACTAGTAACGCAAAGTATCTTCTGAAAAAGAAGAAGCAAAGAGACTTGATTTCTCTAGTGATTCCATTATCCTCTACTCTGGATCTGGCACTTAGAATCTCTATCTGATTTCATGTGACTACATGTTCTGTATAGCACTGACTTTACTCTGCCCTGCTACCTGATAATTGGTAACACAATTGAGACATGCAATGAGGCAAGGAAGAGCACAGAACAAAGGTTTCTTTTGTTTCATACTTTTGTGGCACAAGTAAAAACAAACTGCTTGTTTCAGTGTATACTTGTCTGCAGAGCAGCAGTCAGGACTCTTCTGGAAGACAAAGGCCTATCCTCATCCAGACCAACTGCAAAACATCTTTTCCAGAGAGAGATTATAACTGTTCACTCATAGTACACACCATCCTAGTGTATAAATCCGAACAAGAAGCCCTCAGATGATGCACTGTATTGAAAGCCATTTGTCAACAGCATTGTTTGCTTCTTACCTTGGAATTTTTTTCAGTAAATGACAAGGACTTTGCTGATCTGCCGTAAAGAATGAAATCTGAAGAACAGAACACAAAAAGGCAAACCTACATCTCAATCCAAAAAGTGAATTTGAATCTAGGTTGACTGCCAGTAAAAATTCCTCAAAATATTCTTTTTCATAATCAGGTAAATTCTTAGATTATGTTCTAAGAGCATACTCAAGCTAGTACTTGACAAATAATCAGGTTTTGATAGCTCCATTGACAAATGTCCCTAGCATTAAGTATTTCGGATGGTCTTAGAAGCAGTTTCATTCATGGCTTCTGCCAACTCTGTAGAGCATTTCTTCATTAATTCAGGGGTAAATTGCATTATTTTTGTAAGCTGGTTTCTACCCTATTAAATCATTATTAAGATGAGATACCTATTTAAGTTGTGGGAGCTCACTTTTTGTATTCACTCTTGCATTTGTATTCTTTCAGAGCTAAAAAGTTTTCCAGTGCTGAAGTACATGCCTGACTGTAAAGTAAAAGAAAAAAAAAAGGGACATAATTGAATAGGAAATGGAATGAGACTGTTTAATTACTGCCATGCTAAGGAGAAGAAGTTGGGCTTACTTAAGAAAGACAGTACAAAGTTAATAATGGTACTAAAAAAAGTAGTTCTGCTTGCTCAAGAACAAGAAGAGACTGGATAAAAGTTGGCATGTACAAAAGGAAAACTATTGCAAAGCTCTTTCCTCCTTTTCCATCACATGATGAAACTTGCTTACATCTTCTGCTGACCTGTATGCATGCATGCATACAGGGAGATTTATTTGTTGATTCATAGATAGGTAAGTGTGTTTGCCTGCAGTAGCAATTCTGAAAGACATTCATAAGAATCTACTTAAGGTGTTTTAAGATTACCACAACACCATGTCATTTTTGGGTTATCTTTCCTATCTCAACATCAGTCTCTTCTGAATCACAATAAACATTTAAAAAGTGCACAAGCGTGAATAAGTGTCCTTCTTACACTGCACAACTCTCCTCACCCCCAACCAAAACTACAATTTCACTGAATAAATTCCATGTTTCTTCAACCCCTGTCTTACAGTCAAGAAGCTAGTTAATAAATTCCCAACATTCATAAGATATTGTAAATCAAAGAAAAAGGACTTTCTCATGTCTACCTTCAAATGCCTCTTGTTCTTCTCCAAGTGTGTCTGAACTAATTTTAATTCAAGTGATAGCTCCTCAGGCAATGTACCAGATTTACTCAGGTAACCATTAGCTGGATGGTCAAATTGGGCTCCTGGCTACTCATTTATGTAGATATCCCATTTCCAGGCACAATATACATAATCCAGCAAACTGATGTGACAATTCTTCTACCAACTGCTAAACTGTTTTGCAGCAATATCCCAACAAACACTGTTCACACTCCTCTGCTTCCATCTTCTGAATTTGTAGAACATGGTCTAAAACTAATCTGTGTATATATTTAACAGTGCTTGGATGAGCGTATTCTCATAATAGAGCCATAAAGCAAGTCAGAATTGACTAAAAAAGCCCATCTAGAATTTGGGTGGCATGAAAAGGCATGAAAAATCTCCAGTGCAGCATACGTTCAGAACCCATGGGTGACCTTGCTAAACCCTCACGTGGGAGAGATATACACTTGCTTTATCCAAGTGCCCAGACCTGCTGAAGTGATGCCTCAAAGTTGCATCCTTTTTTAATACTGCTTTCTTTGACTTCAGCAAGAGTAAAGGATGGATGAAAAAGGATGCAAAATATAAATACCTGTAACTTCAATACTGTTAAGGAAGCTTACTTGAATAACTGTGATTTCATGCATACTGGTGACCTTGATCATGTCTCTCCAGTACATGGCATATGGGTGTTCAGGGCAGCAGACTTACCTCTCTCTTTTTCATTCTAGACCAGGGGAAAAAAAGGGATATTTCCTAAGGGAAAGTCTCCGCACAGTAACCAGCACCCTCTCGTGTTCACGGCCAGCAAAGGCCAAACCCCGTGCCAAGAAACTCCAAACGACTCCGGAGCTTCATCCTGGAGCACCCTCCGCAGCCCCAAACCTGACATAACAGCAGGAACCTGAAGTCTTATATATGTTTCTCACGTAGCTGCTGGCTATTGCCCAGACAGGAAGGCAGTAATTAGCATGGCTCTATGTACCTCACATGTTCATTTTCTCTAGCATCATCAAAAATATTCTGATAACAAATAATCTGAGCAACTTCTGCCCCAAGTCTTTCTTTTGAGCTACCACTGCCTTTCCAAGAAACTTGGGTGTTTCTCAAAAGAGAGTTTACACCATGTCTTCAACAGTAGCTAGGAAGTTTCCTACGGCTCTTCAGATCTCCAGTGCTTTACTCAGTTAAGGATTTATGAAGTAGAAATACCCTAGAAATAGTGTAATAGCAATGAAATGGCATAAGTAAATCCAAATCAGAACAAATACAACGTTTGGCTAGAGTACATTACTGGTATCTAAGTAAAAGAACAACTGATGTATCAGTTCTTCAGCCACTAAACTGTCCCTGAAGTGTGTTGTTGTTCTTGTTGCTTTCCTGTTTGGATTACTTTGTACAGAAGTTCAGAATTGCATATAGTTTGCATACAGTTCTCTGTAAGAACTACTCAATAGCTGCAGAGTTTAATTCCTGAGGGAATGGCACAAAGCTGTGTCAAGGACAGTTAGGCTAGATATTTGGAAAATGTTCTTCACCCGGACAGTGGTCAGGCACTGGAACAGGCTCTGCAGAGAAGTGGTCACAGCACCTGACAGAGTTGAAGAAGTGTTTGGACAATGCTCTCAGGCACATGGTGTGACTTCGGTGGTGCCTTGTGCAGAGACAGGTGCTGGACTTAATGATCCTTGTGGGTCTTTCCCACCTTAGAATATTCTATGGTTTTTAGAGAACTGCATGTTTTTGCAGTTTTTCAAATCCTCCTGCAGAATTCTGTATATGATTGTCTATATAATGCTCTTATTGCACAGCAGTCATTCTCCAAGAATCTTCTAGTACAATTACCATTTTCTGTTTAATTCTCTGATTTTCTCTATGAACAAAAAAGACAGTCCGAGTATTTTGCACATGACTATAACCATATTCTATTGGATTTGTATCTTACTTGCATACAATTTTGTCATCTTTGCTGAATCTTGAATAACTTTTCCACATAAGAATACTAATAAAACTAGGTAAATTGGAATCCAATTTGAATTCACAAGGTGACATATAAAAAGATATATAAGCTTGTGGTAGGTGAGTTAAATGAAGGAAAAATATATTCTAAAGAACCTCAGATGCAGAGAATGCACTCATGTATAACATGAGAACACAAGTGCTGAATGCACTCATGAAGGTAGATTTAAAAGATTACCATAAAAAGTAAGTAAAACAACTCAAAAAGCCAGCTTTGTATTCTGAACCACAGTGTTCCCTATGTATATAATGAGGGTGGAAGACTACATGCAAAAACCTGCTAGATCAGCTAAAGTTAGGGTATGACATATTCTAAATTCCTGTCTTTTAATGTGTATCAGGAATACAATAAAAGTATGTGTGAGAAGGGATTTCAGCCCTTGCAGCTTTGGCAGGGAACAGTGCACCATCCTAAGTGGTGTCCTTTTATGTCTGCTGTCCTCCATTGTTCATTATGAAATCCTGTACCTGCACTAGTGTTTATAATACATTGTTAGGGAAAAAATGTCCCCTTGTTTTTTTGATGCAAATAAATGAGTTAATCCCTCCTTGATTCTGGTGTTTAAAAAGATAGGTTCACCCTCTACCAATCCTGACATGAGTTTAGTATCATAATTTAAATAAGACCAAAAATTCTGTGTTCAGGTGCAGAAAAATATCCTCCCTGATGTACTTCATAAAGATTGCTGATTATTCCATCAATACAAATAAGAATTGAAGTTACAATAAAACTATGGCTTGTTCAGCATCCTCCATGGATATGTCACCTAAAAAGTGATAATCTCTCACTTGCCTTTATGCTTTTCATTATGTTCTTAATTTTAGTTGTGTTTTGTTTAACACATCATCCTATTGCCATCATTAGTTCTATTTCTGTGATCTCTATCTGGCAAGGATGTGCACTTTGGTCTGAAGTGTTACCTGTTTTACGGATAAGCACAAGCAAACTGCCAGTGGCATCTCCCAAAGTCACAACCAGAATTCAATTATGCTTTAAGCAATTCAAAGAAGTCTTTATCTTGACCTGGAAAATACTGAAGCAGTCTTTTTATGTTTAGTTATTGCATTTCTTAATTGGGTCTGTGGTTTGGTTTCTTTAATTCCTTATAGATACCATGAAAAGGTGTTTTTTAAAAAAGTGGCAAACCTCTAAACAAGACTTTTAAAATTTTATTTCAAATATTCCTTAACTCAATGACTATTCTGAAGGCTTGTTGTGGTTCAGCACTGGCCAAATGCCAGACACGTGTGAAAGTCACTCACTCACCCTCCCCTGCTGGGCAGAGAAAAGAAAAATAAAAATTTAATGAAGGCTTCATGCGTTAAAGACTGAGAGAAAACACTCCAAGAGCAAAATGGGCTCAACTTAGAGTTATGAAGTGAATTTATTACCAACAAAATCAGAAGAGAGCACTAAGAAGTAAAACAAGCCCTTAAAAACAGCTTTCTGCTCCCGCCCCCAGCCCCTCCCTCCTTCCTACCGACAACTCAGGGAGACAGGACTTGAGGTTTTTGGTCAATTCATCAGCTGAAGTTTTCTTCCGCTGCTCAGGGAGAGAAGTCGTTCCCCTGTGAGACCATGGGGTCCCTTCCCATGCCTTCTCCAGCATGGCTCCGNCTGGAGCACCTCCTGCCCGTCCTTCTCCACTGACCTTGGTGTCTCCATGTTGTTTCCCTCTCATGTTCTCACCTTCTCCTCTTCTCTGAACAGAAGAAAAAACTGCATGCCACTTTGTTTTGATTTTCTTCTTAAATCTGTTATCACAAAGATGTTACCAACCTCTCAATTGGCCCAACCTTGGCCAGCAGCATGTCCATCCTCAGAGCCATCAGGGACTGGCTCTGCCAGACATGGTGGAAGCTTCCACCACCTTCTCACAGAAGCCACCTCTGTGGCTGCCCTGCTACCAAAAACCAGGCCATGCCAAACTAACACAAGGCTATTAAGAAAAAGGTGAACCTTTTCATGATTGTTCTACAGAGCTTTTTGGAATAAGCAGATAAATTTCTAGTTGATATAACTGAGAAGAGTGTACCTGAAAAATGTGTGCCGTTAATGATTTCTAAATAGTCTGGAAGGTTAGTTAGGGAAAATTTGAACTAGATCAGTGCAAACAGATATACTGGAGCTCCAGCTCCATAAGAAGGAAAAATCAGCACATCTAGTATGACAACTAACTAGAGTTAATAGGTCTGTTGTGAAGAATGGTAGGGTATGTGGTCTTTTTTATAGAGTAATAGAATCAATCCTTTGGGTTGGATGGGACCTTTAGAGGCTGTCTGGTCCAATAGCAGGGACATCTTCAACTAGATCAGGTTGCTCAGAGCCCTGTCCAACCTGATTTGAGTGTTTCAAGGTTGGGGCACCTCCTACATCTCCAGGACACCTGTCCCATTTTTTTTGCCACCCTCATCATAAAATTACTTCCTTATATCTTCCTTAAATTTATCATCTTACAGTTTAAAACCACTGCCCCCTGCAGTGGGCATATTACAGCGGGCCTGCCAAGAGCAGGGCCCATCTTTATTATAAGCCCCTTGTTAGTATTGAACGACTGCAACAAGATCTTCCCAGAGCCTTCTGTTCTCTGAACACCAACTGTCTCTGTCTTTCCTCACAGGTGAGGTGTTTGATCCCTCTGATAATTTCTGTAGCTATCCTCTGGATGCAGGGTTCCAGGTGGGATCTCAGCAGAGCAGAGGGGCAGAATCCCCTCCCTCCCCTGCTGCCCACACTGCTTTGGATGCAGCCCAGGACATGTTTGGCTTTCTGGGCTGGGGGTGCTCATGGCTGGGTCATGTCCAGCCTCTCATCCACCAGCACCCCCAAGGCCTTCTCACAGGGCTGCTCTCCATCTGTGCAGCCCCAGCCTGTGCTGATGCTGGGGGTTGTCCTGACCCAGGTGCAGGACCTTGCATTTGGCCTTGTTAAACCTCATGAGATTCCTATGGGCCCCTTCTTGAGCTTGTCCAGGTCCCTCTGGATGGCATCCTGTCCTTCAGAAGTGTCAGCAGCACCACTCAGTTTGGTGTCATCTGCAAACCTGCTCTTAAAGCCAATGTCTTTGTCATTGTTGAAGACATTTAACAGTACTGATGCAAATACAGACCCCTGAGGGACACCACTTTCAACTGATGTTCCTCTGGACATTGAGCAGTTGACCACTACCCTCTGGATGTGACCATCTGGTCAATTCCTCATCCCCCAAGCAGTCCAACCATCAAATCCATCTGTCTCCAGTTTAGAGGGGGGATGTGGTGGGGGTCTCTGTCAAAGGCCTTACAGAAGTCCATATAGATGACATCTGTAGCTCTTCTCTTGTCATTCCACCAGAGAAAGCCACTGGGCTGGCCAGGCAGGACTTGCCCTTGGTGAAGCTGTGCTGACTGTTTCAAATAATTTCCCTGTTCTCTGTGTGCCTTAGCACAGATTCCAGGAGGATCTGTCTTCCCAGGCATAGAAGTGAGCCCTCATCACCATCCACTCTCTCTGTGACCAGACCCTGAAATGTAATTTGTGGTTCACAGCTGGAACTCAGCAGCTGGGTCCTGTAGGATCCTACAAGACAATCACAGGGGACTGAAAGAAGGGAAGTACTTCTAGGACAAAGTCTAGCTCCTATGTGGTCGTGGCTGTTCTGTTACAGTAGTGCCTGCAAGTGAAAGACATTCTGCCTCCCAGGCAAAAACAGGCAGGATCTCCAATGTTATAAATGCATAGTATACAGTTGGCTTTTCGCAAATATTAAATTGAATACTGTATGTAGAATGTGGTAAGATTGTACTGTATTTTCTTTTATTAATAGAATTTAGAAATGTGATTGTAACCTAGAAGACTGGGGTCTTTTGTTTTCCTGCATGAAGATTGCTGACCAAGAAAGCGATTAAACTTCTGTTATCAAGTATCTTGTCCAAATGAAAATGACCAGAGCCCCAAGAGAAGAATTTATGGACCTGTGTTATCAGATGGAATAGAGCCACCCGAAGACGGGGATCTGCCGGATAGAATGGCTGGGGGGAGTTGAGACTAAACAAAAGAATTTATACTCAAAAAAAATGTTTGAATAATGCATATGAATTTTTAAATATGCAACAAGCTCATGTATTTAAAGAAAAAAACACTGTTAAATGGTGTTCTGGCTGGTTCTGTGCCAGGCACCCTCAGCAGAGAAAATGTATTTTGCTTTTATCTCTCCTAATTGTCTATTTTCTTTTTATTTTTTTATTAAACTTCTAAATTTTTCCAAGAAAGTGAACCTCGTTTTTCACATCCATGTTGCAATCAAGTCAATTACCATATACAAAAGAGTATTTGCCATTTACTTGGGAGGAATTAAAAGAGCCATCTTTGAATGCTTAATCAGTCCTTATGTTTTCATTTCCAATTTCATTACAGCTGCTGCTGTAGACAGACTGTGTGGAAGGGCTCCAGACTGGTCCCACACAGCATCTTGCCAAAATCTGAAGGCCCAGATCTGAGCTGAAAAAAGGCTTACACAGATGGAATGAGGGACTGGGTGGGGGGGTGAAGGAAGGCTGCTCAAATTCCTGAGTCTCTTTTTGTGCAGCCTCCCTTCCTAGCAAGAGGTGTTACCACATCTCCTAGAGACCTAGATCTAGGTGGTGAAGAAGGGTGGCTTGCTGGGAATTGTAAGGGGTCACAGATTCTCTAGACAGGCAAAGTATGCCTGCATGTTCCAGATTGCTGTATTGTTAAAAAAAAAAATCCATTCTCCAAAATCCCATTCATCACTGTTAAACATTACTAACACACTCATTTAGACAAGAAACAGCTGCGTGCTGAAAATGTCATTCCATTACAACACTGCCACCTCTTGTTCTTCTGCTGGTTTCATTTTTGCCCAGCTCCAATCTGTGGTGGATCCACCACCAGCAGAAAGGCATAACATCTCCAATACTTTAGTTAAACTGAAACCTTAAAAGGAAGAGCAGCTGGGTGGATGCAATGTCATGCACTTCTATACAAGTTTAAAAAAGTAGAATGCTTGAAAGCATCCACATATTCTATAAATCAGTATTGATTGGTGTGTAACTATTTTCTCTGCTAACTCAAAAGAAGGAGGTACTGAAAGAAATGGAGTGGGGAAAGAGGGGGGAACAAGCTAAACCTACCACAACAACAAAAAACCACCCCAGAATCTGAGAAGCAGCAAAACCCACCTCAGGAGAAAATGTCATGGGATATGTCTAGTATATGTGTGTTATATATGTCGTGGATTAATTTGTGGTTTTTGTTAAAAGAGCTCTGTATTTTACTGTAACAAATTGTATGTCATTATAACCCACTGTATAAATCAGCTCACGGTCGACTGAGCAGAAGCTATGCCATCCTTTTCCCGTAATTTG